>PVKA01012489.1:33112-57737 GCA_004027165.1 Ctenomys sociabilis
AAAAAAAAAAAAAAAAAAAAAAAAAAAAAAAAAAAAAAAAAAAAAAAAAAAAAAAAAAAAAAAAAAAAAAAAAAAAAAAAAAAAAAAAAAAAAAAAAAAAAAAAAAAAAAAAAAAAAA
Organism: Ctenomys sociabilis; assembly: GCA_004027165.1. Lineage (NCBI taxonomy): Eukaryota > Metazoa > Chordata > Mammalia > Rodentia > Ctenomyidae > Ctenomys > Ctenomys sociabilis. The sequence goes on from PVKA01012489.1 coordinate 33,231, forward strand.
AAAAAAAAAAAAAAAAAAAAAAAAAAAAGAAAAACATTTGTATGGCAGATAGGCATTCTGTGATTTTGGTATCTCAATATACTATTAACAACTGGATAGAATTTCTGGGAAAGGTAGAGACCTAGGGGAGTTGAATGCTTGCTCAATCAAGAGAATCATATGTTTAAGAAGATTGCTTTATGGAGGTGAGGCTCATATGGGGGTAGCAAATATGGGGTGCTCAGAGAAATCCGTAATAATCAACATAAACGGTGAGAAATTCTTCCTAAGGTTGCAATTGGTCAACAGTTTTAGGAAAGTTATGTCTGATGTTATTAGTCAGCTGTCCTATTGCTGGAATAAACTATTCAGAACTCACAACTTGAAGGAGGAGAGTTTTGGCTCAGTTTCAGAGGATTCAGTTCACAGATGAGGTGGAAGGTCATGAGCAAGCAGAGCTACTCACTTCAGGGTGGGTGGGAAGCAGAACATGAGGGGAGATTGAGATGCGCCCTCCAAAGGCTGCAGTGATCCATGTTCTCCAACTCCTCCATCCTAGGACACGTTCACCTACAAACGACCATAGGTGCATCCACAAATGAGTCCATCACGCCCTGACCCAAGCTTCTCTCTGGCAATCTCAGCTCAGTCAAGTTGACAAGATTCACTGGCACAGAAGACTTTTTTCCCCCGGTACTGACAAGTTACATCTCTAGACCTTTTTACTTTTTGCTTGAGACAGGGTCTTGTTGAATTGCCCAAGCTGGTCTCCCAAGTTTGAATCCACAAGTTTTGACCCTTCCACTTCTGCCTAGTTAGGATTACAGGTGTGTGTCTGCATGCCTGGCTTTGATGTTGACTTTAAGGTTGCGTACTGTGCTACAAGTTGGTTTTTCTATTGTGTTAATCATTTTTTAAAACCTCCAAACCTGAGCATTTTCTATGTAAAAGAAAATTCTGCTAGTGAAATGGAAGAATACCTTAGTAGGGTCAGTTTTGGTTAAGGTATTCATTTACTTATTATTATCATTTTTTTTTGTACCAGGGAATCAAACTCAGGACCTTGCGCTTGCCAGGCAGATGTTTATGTAGCCAAAGTATTTCCCTGACCCTGGTCAAGGTATTCAGATAATCTGAGGATGCCAACCACTGCACAAATGGCTGTTTTCGAACTTTTCACATGAATCTCTTCGCGTAAGGCGATAGTCACGATTTTTTTATTTGGTTATTAAGAGAGGTGCCCACTGTAAAAGGCAGAAGTTGGGAATATCTTTATCCTTGAAATGTAACTATGTTTGTTGAAAAGCCTTACCCAAGCATTGACCTGGATAGGTGCTGGTGTTCTAATATGCGGCACTTCTTGTGCAGAATAATTAACCTTTCAGATTTTTGTTTTCTTTTCTTTAGAAGTTCTTTTAGAGTTTGGATTGTAACTTACATTTGTTTGCATAAAAATAGTATGACCAAGACGGATAGCATTGTGATATCAGATCACAAATGCCTATAAAACCCAGCCTTACTAGACTGAAACACTTAAGTAATGACTTGGTAGTTTTCATATTTTTAAACCCAAACTTGGTATTACATTAAACTCAGCAACTTAATATAATGCAACTTTGTAACTGTCTGATTGAAGTCCAGTAACTCCTCCAAGAACCAACAAAGGAATCTGGGTCACTTCTATCATGTGAGCCCCTACCTTCAAATCTTATGTTTCTAGCATTGTAGATGGGAGAAGTCAGTCTTCTTCCTGGGGAGAGGAGGATTAATCCCAGAGTGACACACATTACTTCTAGAGCCCAAACTAATCACATGGCCCTAACAAATGCAAGGGAGGATGGGAAATGTGGTTTTCCTATGTGGCCATGAAAAAAAAGAATTTGGTGTCTTATGCCTACTTTGCAGGGTTTATGGATGATTGAATTAAAAAAAAATTCACTGACAAATGTTATTTCCCTTCCTTCTTTTGGAATCAGGTGAATATTGTATGGTAACTGTGGAGTAATGGTAGTAGTGATAATGGGAGTGGGGCACATAGCTCCTAGTAAAAAGATAGTTAAAAGAAATTGGTTCTGGAGCCACAGAGCACCTGACCCTGGGAATCAAACTTGGATTTTTGCACTTGCCAGGCAGGCACTTAGACTGCTAAGCTATCTCCTCAGCCCTCTAACACTTTTTAATAGCATTATGAGATGATCAGAACTCTATCACCAAATCCAAGGCCTTTCCTGCAACATGATACTCCGAACCACTTTTATTTTATGAAACTTGCAGATGCCAAGGAGTATGGTGATTCTTTGAAGATGCAATGAGTGCTGGTGACAGACTCATCATTAGACAAAAGGGAGAACACAGAAACCTTATTTCCTCAAAGCAAGTTTTCTTCTATTTAGTCCTTTTTTGGCACTATTAAAGTTTTTGTTAATGTCAACCTTTAATCTGGTCCTCAAACTCTTAGGCTTAAAATAATCTTGTTCAATTGCAGAACAAGAGGTTTGTTGTGTGTAAACGAACAATATTCTATAGACCTTGGGAATTAATTTAACTCATTGCCAGAGGACTGAGGCAGTGACATAATGGCAAGTTAACTGTGTGTGAAGACCTAGGGTGGCGTGCCAGTCTACTACTTACTTGTTTACTTTATTTTAGCTAAGTCACTTAATTTTGCTGGATTTTTTCAGTTTTAAAAACCACTGATGCTACACCAGGAATTGAGATTAAAAAATAATGAAAACAATTAAATGTAGACAGTTGGGAAAATTTGGCAAGCAGTACATACTTATATTTATGAGTAAAATTATTAAAATAAATTTTAGTAGGTTTCAGGAAAAAAGAAAACATCTTTGTGACTTTTATAAAATCAATGAACTTGGGAAATGAAAAATGTGTTAAAGGCAGGTGTGGGGTGCACATCTGTCATCCCAGCACTTGGGAAGCTGAGGCAGGATTGTTGTAAATTTGAGAACAGCCTGGGCTACAAAGTGAGGTCATGGCCAGCCTGAATTACACAGAGAGACCCTGTCTCAAAAAGATAACCCCCTAAAACCCAAAATATATAAAACCATTCCTTGTTTTTTGTTGATATAGGATCTCACTACATAGTTTAGACTTGTCATAATCCTCCTGTCTCAGCCTCCCCAGTGCTGGGATTACAGGCATGCATCACCACACCCAGTTCCAAGGCTAGCCTGGCATGTGGTACTGGGGATCAAACTTGGAACCCTGTACTTCTCATGCAGGTGCTTAAACCTAGTCCGCTGAGCTACCTGCCCAGTCCCAGGGAAACCATTTCTTACACAGTTATCTGTCAGAAAAACACAGAACAGAGACATCATTTAGTTAATAGTGGCAGGTGAATAAAAATTGTCTTTATGTGCTTGAGGGAAACTAAACTATTAGGTTTTTTTTTTTTTTTTGGTGGTACTAGGATCAAACTCAGGACCTTACACTTGCCAGGCAAGCACTTATTCCACTGAGTTATCTCCCCAGCACCATTGAGGGAAACTAAGACAACAAAAATAAAAAACTACCAATTAGGGGTTCAATAGTATTTTAATAGTTGAAAGATGGTAAATATTCTTGGAAGGTAAAGAATTTAAAAAGTAGTTCCATGGCCCTACTATTAAGAAGTAAAAAGTATCACAGTCAAGAATCTGTTCTAAATATAACTCATTTGTTGGCATTGCTTAGCTGAATTTCATTGCCAAATGTGAATAAGAAAATACTGGAAAACTGGGCATTTCAGAGATTAAGCATTAGAAATTAACACCACACTGCACAAGAGAGGAATCCAAATGCTAGCTAAGAGATGACAAGGTCCTTAACAGTGTCAGTGATTGGGGAAGGGTGAGCTCATTTGCTTGCTATGCCTCTAGAGTAGCAAAACTACAAAGGGCTGACAATACCACTGTGAGAACTGCAGCAACAGGAATCATGCATTGCTAGTATGGGTGGATCACTTCGGAAAACAGTGTGGCATTATTTAGTGAAGCTTATGCTATACACTTTCAGGTAGAGACTACAGGAATGTAAATGTGATAAAATGCATCTAGGAGGAAGAACAGCATTTGTAATGGCCCAAATAGAATAACCTGGATGTCCACCAACTATAGAATGGCTCAACAAACTGTTACATATTATTACAATAGAACATTTGAATACACAGGAAGTAAAACAACCCAATTATGGTTATAGCAATAATATGAACACTGGATAGATTTAAAGTGTCACACAAATGTGGAGAGTGTAACACATTACATACTAATTATTTCATTTGTGAAGAGGTCAAAGGACAAAGCTAAACAATGTATTGCTTAGGCATACATGCCTATGAAAAAACAAGAAAACCAAAAAAACAATCATCACAAAAGAGTGGCCATCTCTTAATAAATCTTTTCTTCAGTGAGGTCACTGTGGACACCTTGGGTTCTGGCACTACCCTGCCAGGTTATTTCCATGTTGTTTATTTTATAATTACCCACTATATAATTATTTTATTGAAAGTAAATTTTACAAAAATGCTAAAAGTAATTGATATATTAGAGGAGAAATTTTCCCAATAACTAAGTACACTGCAATCACAGATAGTAGAAATCACCGATTTGGGATAACAGGACACTGGTTAATCACTAGAACTCACTTTCAAGCATGGGTGTGAAGCTTGTAGCAATGTCCTTTTGTTACACTTTATTAACATGGTATGCAGAGCCTTATCATACACTGATGCACCAAGGACAGACCTATCATGTGAAATTTCCAAATGGGTGGGATTTTTGAATTGACCATTTTCTCTGGATTATAAGAAACTAAAGAGTGAGTTGGAAATAAGTGAATTTCTCCTTTCCAGAGGCCAGCTGTTTGTGTTATCAGTCCAGGTGCTGAGGAGGGTGAGTTTTGCCAGTAGGCTAGTGTAGCTCAGTGCCATTCTGTCCCTAATAAGGGACAATTACAGTAGATGAAATCTTTAAAAGACCCATGTGGTATATTTTCCTGGTGGCGTTCTCTGGTGTGCTGCAGAGCTCTGAGGCTTCATTTAAAGCCCATGAAGCTATGAAGTGCTCAGTTTTGTAAAATCTCCTAAATTTGTGTTTAACGCTCAACTTCCACCATTCTTTTGGCATGAGATAGGAAGGGGGGGAGCAAAAGCAGAAATGATTTTGTAGCTGTGTGAGTCCATCGCTTGTTGATCTGATTCCCTGAGACTTAGTTGGGAAGATAAGAGCTGGTGACTAGGACATGTTAAAATCATGGATTCTGGGGTAATTAAGGCAGGGTATTTTTCCTAATCCTTGGAACTTCAGGTTAAGGGCAGGAGGGTCAGATGCAATGCCTGAGTCCTTCTTTTGCATGTCCTCTTTTTTTCCTGTTTACCTCTCCTGCAGCACTTTAAAAATGAGCCCTTGAATTTACCCTGCTGAGTTTTATTGGTCTGTTTTGTATATGGTGGTGGAAGTAGTGGCAGGGTTTCCCAAAATTTATCTGTAATGCAATTGCTCTTACCCTTGCTCCCTGAAAGATGAAAAGATTTGTAATATCCATTGTTGAAGTTTCCAGAAGAGGTAGGGTGTACCAGGGTCCAGCATGGTAAATGTGGCATCTACTTCCTTTCACCATTGTTGTTGCTTTAATCTCATTCTCACACTACTCAACAAGAAAGTAAGTTAAAGACAGATCGAGGATTCTGGTCCTTTTACCTTAAATTTTATTTTCCTAAAAAACAGTACTTTTAAGTTTCATGAGTTTTTATCTGCATTTACTTCCCAGTAAAGCAAAGATAGGATAAACTACAAAATCACAGTAATGTTTATTTCACAAATAGAATATAGCCTTTGAGTTACACCTGGAACACAGGCCGAAATTTCTTGATGGTGGTAAGGGACAAGGGCTTTGACCCTTGAGCATGAACGATTCACACAGCGAGGCACTACTAAATTTTCCCTCACGCAAAAGTGAAAACTCCCTCCACCGTATCTCGGAGGAAGGCTCCTCTGCAAACCTCCTTTCCCCGCTCCCCGGCAGCTCTTCTCCTCTTCCTCTGAAAACTCAGGCTGTGACTCCGTCCTGAAGCCTCATCCGTTTCCTTTCGCGGCTAGGTGGAGGGGACAGATGTATTACAGTTCTCATTCTTCCAGCGCGCTGCAGTTTACAAAGCCCTTGCTCTTGCAACCTCTCGAAGAGTTCCGCGAGGGCCATGCAAAGAGGCGTTTGTTCATTCAGCAAACTTTGCTCGGCCCGACCTGACCGCAGGTTATCCGGCGCTAGGTCTCACCCAGCGCCACGGGAAGGGTGGGGCGCCCGCTCGCTGGAGCAGGTGCAACGATCGTGCTGCAGGGTAACTTCTCGAGGAGTTGGCTCTTCCCGGGCCTGTCTGGGGCCAAACGCCTCTCTTTCGGGTGGTGCGCGCCATAGCCCGGCCACAAAGCCTAGGCCCCCTTCTTGGTCTCAAAGGAGTAGGCGCCACCTGCCCCGGAGGAAACCGCTACAGAGCCAGCTCTCCTTGCAGTCCTCGGGTCAGGGGAAAAATCGCGCGGCAGCTTAGGCTCCACTGGGCTCCTCCCCTTCCTTTCTTCAGTTCTGACGCGGCCGTAGAGGCGGTGGCGGTGGCAGCAGCGGCAGCAGCTACTCCCGCGGCCCGAGGCGCACCCACCCGCTCGTGGATCCTCGACTTCCTCTTCCCTTCTAGCGTCATCAGCACGCGCCACTGTCGCCCAGGGCGGGGTGGGGGAGAGGGAGGAAGAAAGGCCCGCGGAGGAAGCCTCAGAGCAGAAAGAATAGGGGGGGCGGGGGTAGGGGGAGCGGTTGCTAGGCGACTACGTCATCTGCAGGCGCCGCTCTCCTCCCGCCCCTCTCTCTGGAGTGAGGCGAGAGCCCCGCACAGAGCGAGGGAGACAGCAAGCGAAGCTCCGGGTGCTGCCGCCACTGCTGCCGCGAGCGTGAGAGCGAGGGAGCATCCGAGGGATCCCGCTCCGGTGCACTGGCTGCCGCCGAGACCTCAAGCCTTAGTCTGGGCCAGCGGGAGCCGCGGCCGTCCTCCTCTCCCCCCCTCACCTTCCCGGCCGGCAGCGGCTGCTGCACACGCCGGAGCCAGAGCCGGAGCCGGAGCCGGAGCCGGAGCCGGAGCCGGAGTCCGAGCCCGAGCCCGAGCCCGAGCCCAGACCGGCGACTGGGGGCAGGAAGGTGGCTACTGGGTCGGGACTGGTAGCCGCTTCGCGGTGAGAGGACGCTGAGGAGGGGCTGGAATTTCTGCCTCGTCCCGGGGCGTGGGGCGAAGGACTCCGAGGTGTAGCAGGGCGGGGGTCCCAGCCGCAGCGACACATGCGGGAGCCAGGAGCGGGGGCGGCGCCGAGCGGAGCTGGCCGGGTCCCCCGCCTTGCTGCCGCCTGGGCCACCCGCCTGGGGCCGTAGCATCTGGCCCCGGAGTGCATGAGCCGGGGCCCTGAGCTCAGCAGCCACCCACCGCCCGGGGGGGCGGGGACCCTGATGTGAAGCGGTAGGACCCGTGCCGCCGTCCTTTCCTAACCTTCCCCTCCCCTCAGCCCCTTCGGGGGTCTTCTCCCTCGGCCCGTCGCCGGCTCCCGGCACCTCGGCAGGCCCCCGGGAGTTCTCAGAGCCCCCTCCCCTGCCCCAGCCCCCCCCAGGGCGGCGGGGCCGGGGAGGACCCGGGGACCCGGGGGCCCGGCTGCAGCCTCCGTCCAGAGGAAACTTTGTAAAAACCCAAGCCGAAGTCTGCCAATCGTGACTGTCCCAAACGTGACTGTCCCGGGACAAGTGTTCCTGAAAGGGCAGAAGCTACAGCCTGAAGAGACCCAGGAAGAGGAAAAAGAGGTGAGCGGGGCCGCCGCCTCCTCTCCGCCGGCCGCGCAGCGCGGAAGAGACCCGGGTGGCCGCCTGGGCGATCGACTCGAGCGCTGCTGCATCTCCAGTTCCGCACCAGTCTTCCGCGGCTTGCTGTCCCTGTCCGGAGGAGGAAGGGAACTTGGCCCGCCTGCATAGCGCCGCGGCTCTTCTCTAACGCGTGAGTGGCCTCGGGAGGGAGGCTTGGAGGGGTGGAAAGTGGGAGCGTGCCGGTGCTTCAGTATGAAATTTAGCGGTTTTTTTCCGGGGGTGTCGGGAGTAGAGGTGAGAAGGTATGTGTATGTTTGTTTCTTACAGAAGGCAGAGGGTAGTGTTTTTGTAACCTTTTAGTTTGCAGGAGTAATGCAACTATATAGGTTGCACTTACAGGAGTTCTGTCCAGAGTGGATACAAGTTTCTGGCTAGGAATTGTCAAAGGAAAACTGAGGAAGCCAGAGTCTAGGTGCACACAAAGAACATCTATGTAATGGACCTTTACTTGGTACCTCGGTGGAGAAGAACGCTACATGGTTTTTATTTCTGGGAAACTCATGTGGATTCCCAAGTGGGAAATGATATACAGCCCCCGCCCCCCTTGCAATCTTTAGTGAGAAAAAGACCGTTTTTTCATTTTATTACCTGCCATATGATAGAATTGTAACACGTTTCAGTTGATCAGAAAATTCTGAGTTCTCACGAATTACGTGGGAGAAATCTCTTAATGCGTTAAACAGTTCTATAAAAGTTGTTCTTCACTACAATTTTATAAAAAAGATTTTGCTTATTTATTTTCACTTAGGTCAGGTTAAGGGGAAATCCTCAATACCAAATTATTTTAAGCCGGACTTTTTCCTTCTATTATTTCAAGTTGAAGTCTATAGAATCTGCAACTTGTGTTTTGACTGACTTTCTAGAGTACCAGGTTAGAGGTGAGGTGCACAAAATTAACATTTCATAGATTCATATGGATTTCAAGGGTTAAACGTGGAGTGGAATTTCACGTAAGAAGACAGTAGGCAGTACTAGAATGAGAGCCCAGGCTCTGCCAGGCAGTAAATTGTAGGCTATCCAAAACCACTGCCAAAGATGCTTTGTAAGATTGAAGGTATGCCTGTGGATGTCTGTTCTAATTTCTTCATTCAGGAGCATGATTCAGTTTATTTAAAACTTTCTCAAACTTAATATTTGCCTCTGTACTTTTTTTTTTTTTTTTTTTTTTTAAATAAAGAGTTTTGCAAGCTTATTAGCCTTTGTATTATGTAGCAACCCATTTACTTATCTCAAACCTGTCTCTCTATAAAGTTTCAGGACACATTCATTTTGTGTTTTGAGAAATGCTGGAACAGGCCTGAGTTTATCTTTTTCTAGTATTGTATATTTTGATATTCTTTTCCAACTCTTTGTTTGAGAATTTCTTCCATTTTTTTTTTTTTTTTCTTCCATTTCTTTGAGCACTTTGGCTTACTCTGAAACTTCTCCACTACTATTTTTCCTAAGAAGCCTTGTTCTTGTGATTTTATAAGGTACCTTAAATTCTATTTTAAATAGGAACTGCCATGAAAATACTGAATAGTGGATGTAAGATTAGGTTTAGAATAAGAAACAAAAACTTTTGGATATATTACCTTATTTTGTGATTTTTGAGAAAGTTATCCCATCTTTCACACAGTTGATGAAGAGAAATCTAGTCTTGCATAGGCTTTCTTTTTAGGAGAGGGGAATATAAATTAAGAAACTAGTTTGAATGCAGATTTGCCCTTGGTCAATTTGCTAATTAACCGTAAAGCCTACTTTCACTGCTTTTGTTATCACTTGGTTAAAAATCATGGTAATGTTTTATTGAATATTTGGCTAAAAATGTATTGGAGTGATCTCTGAGGTGCTTTTATGTTGCCTTTACTGATGAAGGCAGTCAAATACAATTATATAAAACTGAAAAGGGGGGATGCACCAATGATTGAAGACCACTCTGTGCTGGATAGTGCTTGTTTTCTTGCAGTTATGAATATATTTGAACATTTTTCACTGAGGAAATGTTGGTTTGGAACTATACAGAACTAATTAGAATGTCTGTTTCAGGAAGAGAAGAGCATGTAGGGACAAATGATTTCAGGCTTTTGGAATGGAAGGTGCAAGGGACAGATGTAATTAGGAAGTTAGCTTGATGGGATACCTTCAAAAGGAGCTTGTTAAGCAAGGCTAGGACCAGCTTGTATCTGTGTAGATGCACAGTTACAGCCCCAAGAAGCGGTTGCCAGCAGTGTTCCTGAAAAGGTAGTTTTACATGTTTAAGTTGAGATTACATTTTAGGCCAAAAGCATTATGCCTGCATTAGGATTTTGTTTTTCTAAGGTACCCACACCTTGGCCATTAAGCAGATATTTAGGATGAGTGGAAAAAGAGGTATTTACAGTATTTTTGGTATGGTGTTAAAGGTTTCTCTTAAAAATATTGAAGAAATGGAACAGATTTTGTTTTGTTCATTAAATACAGTTTCAAGACAGTGATGCACTGATGATGTAGGGTAGCAATGTGGGGTGGCATGTCCTTTTCAAGTCTAGGTTTCTGAGAGTGCTGATGGACAATGAAGAGCTGAAAGACAGCTATTTCTATTTTTTGGGGAGGAGAATCTGTGTTAAAGTGACCAATGGTGTAGTGAAAAACAGAAAATGGATGAGATCCTCCCTAAAAGAGTTTAAAAAGTAAGAAAGCGTTGCAGTGGGAAGAAGGAAAAGCAGCCTCTATACATGACTATCAGTTTAGATCCAAGACATATGGCTGTGTGTGTATGTGTATATGTTCTTTTTTTTTTTTTTTTGAACAGCCACAAATATTTAATAGAGTATGAGAGCCTTGAGATTAAGTTCAGAAGAGTATATAGGATTTCATTGTTCAGGCATTTACAAATAAAAAGGAATATGTTTCTCCAAATTTATAAAGTGTGCCTGGCATGATTATTATCTTAAGTTTGGTCTTAACTACTGCAGAATGGGGCTAAAAATAGCCGGCAGGGAAGGCTGCTTCCCCTGCGCACAGTTGGTGTGCGTCTTTGTGTCCCATACAATAGAGAGGATGTCCCTGTGTTGGCACAGCAGCATTAATAATGTTTTAAGTTTTTAAAAACTTTTTTATTAAAAAACAAATAGCTTGGCACTTAAAGATTTGGACGTTGTGGCTAGCATTCGGTATTAATTTTAACAAAAGTTAAAGATTGTGAGTAGATCTATATAAAATATACACACTCATACTTTTTGTATTCCTTGATTTGACTTAAGCTTCTTTGGTTTCTTAGAATATTCTTGGCAGAATCCTCAGAGGAAGAACTATTTAGACAAGGAAGTAGCTCTAAGATGAGTCTAGCATGAAGGACCAGGGGTTGGAATATAGAAGGCATGCGTCTTCATATGTTCAGATGAATTTTAAAGAAAGCTTTTTAGAGTTTATATGATTTACTAGGGCAGGAGGACAGGTGGGACTCCATGATAGTAGGGAATGGTAACTTCTGGGTACTCTGTCTTCTAGCTTCAGGAGTAATATGAGATGATTAGAGCATCTTGAGAGGATGTATTTGTGCATATCTTAGCACTAGATGATATCACTATCAAAGTCCATGTGTAGGATACCAGTGGCCCTTTTCATTGAGCTTTGAAAAAGTCTTGTGGTACTTCTGACATCTCACTGTGTACAGGAAGTGTTGGCCAGTTGATATTTTAGGTTGGTGGGTCACATTTTGTCTTGAAGTATGAAAGCAGTCGTAGACAGTGCAGAAGAACATGTGTGACTGGGTTTCAATGAAATCTTATTCATAAAAGCAAGAGGCATATTGATTTGATGTATAAACTGTAGTTTACATGCCCTGGGTATAGATAACTGCCAAATCTACCAATATAAAATATGAGCATCATTACACTACAAAGCTAGGACCTGGCTATTTTAAGTGAGATATGCTCCTCCAGATTGTCTCATAATAGTTCTGCATAAAACAGAGCCTACTGTTTAGTATTCTTTTACCTTCATAGTGATGGAAGCTGCAGATTGAAGAGCAGGGATGATGCTATGTTAGGGTACAGGTAAAAACTATTCAAAGATGCTCTTGGCATTACAGGGATATACTGGTTTTGTACATGGTTAAAAGTATCTGTGTAGAAGCTTATGGACTCTTAAAATAAATTATATAACATTTATTTTGAATGTAGAACTAAAAGTATGGTTAGTTTGAATTGGCTGATAATCAAATTATAAGAACATTAAGGTTTAATACTTCCACCTTTTAAAGTTAATCTCTTGCAATGACTAATTCTGTGTGTGGACTTACTGACTCCACAGTTATTTAGTTTTGTTAATTTCAAGAATTAACAAGTCATTTAAATCACTTAAGGACAACTTTGCTTTTTTTTTTTTTTTTTTTTTTTTTTTTTTGTGGTACCAGGGATTAAATTCAAAACCCTGTGCTTGCCAGGCAAGCGTTTATCTTATGGAGCTATCTCTCTGGCCCCTCCTTTTTTTTAAAATTTCAACAGTATGTCGTTCAGACTAGCTTTGATCCCCTACGTTGGCCCAGACTGGTGTTGATGATCCTGCTTCAGCTTCCAAAGAGCTGGGATTATAGACATGCACTACCATTCCTAGCCCAGCTTTATTATATTCTCAGATGTTTTGCCCTGAAAGGAATTCACTTTGTACAATTTTCACATTACAGTTAATGTCACAGTTTTTGTTTTGCATGTCAACAAATACTTGTATTGATGACGGTGTGTTTACCCAAGTATCATAAATCTGATGTCCAGGTTCTGTTTATTGAAAAAGGAGGAGACTGTTCTTGCAATGCTGATTAATTTTTAATTAGTTTTAAACTTGCATTTATGTAGGATAGTCATCTCTTTGTGTCTGTGAGAAATTGGTTCTAGGACCCTTGTGAATACCAAAAAAGTCACACAAAATAAATTAGTTTTTGTGTATAACCTATGCTCATCATCCATATAATTTAAATCTCTCTTAGACAGCTTATTGTATCTAATACCATGTAAATGCTATGTGAATAGTTGTTATACTGTATCATGTAGGGAATGAAGAGAAAATCTGTAGAGTATTCGGATATTTATTTCCTCAATATTTTCTGTCTGTAGTTTGTTGAATTGCAGATACTAAGGTCATCTGTATTTCTGTATGTATAATTAATACTTGTTTTTCTTCTTCCCTTTAAAAGTATGCATGTGTAATCTGACAATTTTAACACAAGGTGTTCCTCCCCTATTTGCTAATATTCCAAAAGGAATGTTCTATTTTGATGAACTTTGTAGCAGTCAGGGAAAAAGGCTGATGGTGTTACTAAACACAGATTGAGTAAAATTGTCTTCAAATAATAAATTCTTGCTGTTAAATTTATTTTGCAACTTTCTTCCGTTTAGCATGAACCAATCTGTCTTACGCTTAAGGTACTTTTAAATTTTTGCTACTTTCTGATAATACTTAATTGACATTTTCTTATGATCCCTTTTATATTGTGTTAAATAGAATGTTTTTCCTAAATAAATGATGTTTCCTGAACAATGTCAGATTATTCACAGATGTATTCTTACTATACTTTAAAAATTGTGAAATATTGGAGTGAGCATTTACATTTAATAATTAAACTGGATTTTAGGTTGAGAAACTAATGTATAAAATTTTCTAAAATGTTTCTTTAAAAGTTTTGATTGATTCTTGATTTCTCTAAAATAGTGGGCTAACAGGAAAAAATATGAGGACCAGTATTGTGGTGTATTATCTTGCCATGCAAGTAGTTGGCACAAGAAACCAAAAAATGCACAAGAGACCTTATTGCTTGAGTATCTTATCTTATCTTTCGCTTTTCCCCATTAGACCTAAGGACTAGCTGATGGATAAGTCAGATATTGTGTACCTTCTGTTGCTGTGCAGTGTAGCCTCTGCCTTTTCCTCTCAGAAGAAAGATAAGTACTGGAAATCTGGGTGGCTTTTGGAAGAAGGTAGTACTATTTTCTGCTTTTATGTATTTGTTCTTTTATTTTTATACCTAATATATTGGGTTAGATGCATTTTTCTGTATGACTGCTTTGGAATTTAGGAAATTTAAAGGATAGAGCACAGTATTTTTATGTCACTTCCACCCTTCTGAGAGGATAAACATTGGATATGATACCATGCTTTTTTTCTGGCGTTTTCATTCCACAGTGTCTTATAACATACAAGTTGCCATTTGGACAATGTCTTGAATGAACCATCAACATATAACTGGTGAAATCTCAAGTGAGTAATTTATATCTGCCCAGTAGTTGAAAACTTTCATATTTAAGTCCGAACAAGGCTGCTGTGGTTTATGTCTCATTTACTAAGTGAAATACCTTCATACATTCAAGGCAGGAGACCCAGGGAATAAATTTTGTTGCTCTATGACACCAGACAATATATTTAGCCTTTTAATATTGATTTTAATATTGGTTGATGGGGTATATGTATCTTTCTTGGGGTTGTTGCTAGGGCTAAATGAAATAATATAAAAGAAATAGGCCTGGCATGGTGGCTGAAGCCTGTAGTACCAGCACTCAGGAGGCTGAAGCGGGAGGATTGTTGGGAGTTGGAAACCAGTCTGGGCTATGCAGTGAGCTCAAAGCCAGCCTAAACTGCATAGTGAGACCATGTCTAAGAAAAGATTAAACACACACATACACACATGCACGTACGCAGGCACACACACAGAGCTCATAGTTCAGTGCCTATCATATAGATATGACCCATCATTGTTAATGTATTGTTTCATATCTTTTAAATAGAAGGTTAAAGTCAGTCTTTGTATTGTCTAATTAATGACAAATAATATTAAAGTATAAATAATATATTTTCAAAAGCAGCTAAGGTATGATTCTTTGACAGTTTCTTAAGAAGTCTTAAAAGCTAGAGAGATAGTATTGATGTGTTTTTATAAAGGGAAAGACTAATCTGAACATAACTAGACTTTGAATTCTAGTCTGTGCACCAAAGACTTCAGTGGTGCATAGACTAGAAAGAATTAAAAAAAAATAATTAGTGATTGTCAATGATAGTAATTGTGGTTAAAAGTGTTCATTTAGAATCAGATTATAATACAGTTAACAACTGTTTTACTTGTCCATCTCTTATCCTACAAAGTGTTATGAAAACCAAGTAAAAGTTTTATGTGTATCACTTACATTATAAGTTCACTGGGAAGGGTGTGAGCATATTGTTATTAAGTCCTTAATTTTAGTTTTCTTTTTTCATAAGAGGATTAACAGGTTTTAAAAAATTCTCTTTTGTGCTTTGTTCATAAGATCATGTTTTAAAAAAAATGTATTTAGTACATGGTCTGCAGAGTCTCATTACACAGATTGGACTCGTAGTGATCCTCCTGTTTTTGGCCTCCCAAATGGTAGGATTACAGGTGCACATCACCACGCTTTACCTCAATCTCAGTTGCTATCTCAGTCACACCTTGGGGGATAGAACCCCTGCCCTGAACACTGGGGATAGAACCCTGGTTGCTGTGCTGTGCCTAAGCAGGCATATTAAGTCTGCTGAGCTATTGGGCTGGCCCTTACAAGATCAGTTTTCAGAAATCTCCCCCTCACCCCCTATTTTGGTACAGTCTGTTGCATTGGCCAATACAAGGGATAAATACTTCTTGGTCATTTTTGTATTTGGAACACATTTATCTTGAGCAGTTAATTAATGCTTTGAGGTATGTTTTATTTATAAGAACTGTATATTTAAGATAATATGTAAAATTCACAGGCAAGAAGAAAGATTGAGATCTGTTTTTTAGTACTCATTAACAATTTCCTAGCTCTTATTTTTATTTTTTAATTTCTTCAATCTTAGGGTTTGTTTTTGATTTTGGTGTCAGTGCAGAAATTAGGTTGATTCTCTGCTGATGGATCTCTGGTCAGATGGTTAATTTAATGAGCAGTTTTTTTTTTTAAAGAAAATCAGTACTATGTTTTTCTTTGTTGAACTGTCTAAGGATCTTACTATTTGAGAGATTTTTCAAAAGAGAGTTTCTAGTTATGAATAGATTACTGACTAGATGGGGTGTAGAATGTATAGTTTGACCTTTTGATGCTTATTTATGTATGTAATATTAGGAGGTTATAGAAATAAATACTGGGTCATCAGCTTTCTTTTACATGATTGGTGTTGTGGTAGACTGACAATTGGTGGCCAGTTGTAACACCCAGTTGAGATGAGTCAGCATGGTGCTGGGTGTGGATGGCTCATCTCAGGATCATTGCCAACAACATAAAGGCAGGACTGGAGGGGAAGATGGTATAGTTTTTCATGCTTTTTGTGCTAGTTTTCCTGATATAAACTAGAATGTTCTCATTGTTGTGGAGCATGGGACCTCAGTGTTGCTGAGGATGGCTGTGGTTTTCTTTTTCTTTGGGGAAGCTCTGGTCCTTATTTTGATTGTCACTTCCTGACTGCAGTGGTAATCTTTCAGCCTGTTGGCACAGATCCTTCACCCTGTTACTGCAGACTTTCTAGCTTTCACCATTGGCCTTTGGCCTTCCCAGTGCAGATACTTGATACAGACTTGTATGAGATGTTATGGGCCCTGTGCCTCCAGCTGTACTAATGGAAGACATTACTGTGGGCTTCAAGCCTTCAGTTGGACTTGTGTAGGTCTTTGCTGTGCAATCCAGGTTCTCTACTGAATTCCTTGGGTCTCTGCTCTCTGGACAGATCTCCCTCACACTTTTGCATTTGACTCTTTGCATGAATATTATAAAATAATCCTATGAATTATGTGTCCTGTATTAATTCCTTTCCCTTGCAAAGCCTGATTACAACAGGTGGTCTCTTTAATTGATCACTCTATAAATTTGGCAAAACTTGAGAATGCTGGTAAACGAGTGGAGGAACTTAGGGAGACTTTTTTCCATGGGAGACTTTTTTTTCCATCAGAGTTAAAGCAGGAAACAAAATTCCATTAAAAAAAAAAAAGCCATCTATTAGAGCAGAGATGAAATATAGAAGGGAAGAGTACTCAGCACAGTAAGGAGGGTGGAGAGGCAGATCCCAGGAAGAATGGCTCTGAAAGTTTTGAGGTCAGTCTGAGTCAGAGGTCACACCCTGTTATTTCTTTGGGTTGTGAACTTGTGTTAAGGTTATCTACTACCCTTTGACATGTTGATTACATGATAGATTTTTGTTCATGCTTTTCAATATTTAGATTCTTTAAACCATTGAATTTTTAATCTGTGTGGTAAAATCAGTGTATCCTAGGGTGGGAAAATTTCTACTGTACCTAATAAAAGAGACAGATGGTTTGTGGCGTACAGTGGAATTTTTGTTTCATTGTCTTTATTCCTTATTGGTAGTATTTCCCAATTCTGTATATGATATAGTAGTTGAGAGAAACTTTGGAATAGGTATACTCAGGTTCCAGCTCTGCTGATTTATTTATTTATTTATTTATTTAAATATCTCGGACGTGTTATTTATTTTGTATGTGTTTCCTGTAAAACTGGCATGATAATAATAGTACCTGCCTCCTCCATAGGGTGATTAAGAGAATTGAGTGAGATAGTATATGTGAGCACAGCACAGCGTCTGGCTTCGTGCTCAACAAAGAAGTAGCACAGCATCAGGTTATTGTTATTTCTGTTACTACTGGTTTTTGGAAAGCTGAAGGCATTTATGATCTTTGCTCCTGAGTGTGTCACTGTTTTGAATATTGCCTTTAATTAGCAGCGTATGTTTTCTGAGTACTTCATTCAGTGCCAGGCATCAATCTGTGCTGAACTTGTGGCGCACATGCCATGTTGGGCTGTCTGTATCATTAAAACCTCTGTTACTGTGTTTTTTTGTTGGAAGAGTGAGTTGTTTTTTCTAACTAAAACTTCAGTATTCAGATTTAATTGCAGGGTTGGCACTTTTATGCTAATAATGGGTTTTGGGTTGCAGTTTGGACACTCTTGTCTCTAAAAGGTTTACCCTCACTAATAAGTCAACAAAGCATAAAAATATTTGCTTGCTTGGTGCACACCTATAATCTCAGCATGGGGGAGGCTGAAAACAGGAGGATCATTTTGAGTCCAAGCAGTGTAATGAGATTTACTTTCAGGTTGAGGAGACAAAACACACAAAGTAGAATAGTTCCTGAATCTTTTATCTTAGAAAGTTTGGCTGTTGGACTTCATTGTTTGAGACTGCCATTAGCCTACTCTATTAGTTTTTATCTTTACACCCTTCCCCCAACCCCTTAGGTATTAGGGATTGCCCCTAGGGCCTTCACACTGAGGTACTTCCCTAGCTCCCCCCCCTTTTTTGTCTGTTTTTTTGAGACAGGGTCTCTCACTATGCAGCTCAGGCTGGCTTTGAGTTCACTTTGTAGCCCATGCTGGTCCTGAACTCACAACAGTTCTCCTGCCTTAGCCTCCAGAGTGCTGGGATAACAGGCATGTACCATCACACCTGGTATCCTAGCCCCTTTTTGTCTTTTGAGGCAGTGCCTCCTTAAGTTGCTCAGACTGGATTCTCCTGCCTCATCCTCCCAGAATGCATGTGCCACCACATTCAGCTTAAATCTTTTCTATTTCTGTTCTTGTGCTTTGGTGGCAAGAGTAACCTAAAAGCACAGATGCATAGATGGACCTCATTGTCTCTGGTTGCAGCCAGATCCAAATTTTAAAGTAGCTATATAATCTTCATCTCTTCTTTGGATTGTGATCTAAATTGTCTGAAGTTGCCTAAAAAGTCTTATTAAGACTTTCTTTATAGTCCCTGGAACTTGATTCATTGTTCCCAGCTTGTCACCCTTTGCTCATCCTTGTAATTTTCTTACTAGAAGGTTCCTAGAAACCTTTTAAGTCATGTGCCATGACTAATCCTACAGTATACTTTTCCTTTTCCCATTTTGTATTTTCTACTTTCTATTTGTTGTTAACTGAGATAGTGAACTTGCTTAGTGTCTTCTAAAATGTATGTATTCAATTGAAATTTTGAACCATGTTAGATTGGGAATAACTTTTCTGTTCTGCGACTGAGCTTCCTTATGTGAAAAGTAAAAGACTATATGTGTAAAAAAGGTCCGATAGCCAGATCCTTAGGAAGTGGTAGTTTCCTTTTCTTTGAACCACCTAATTTCTAAAATTAATGCTGTGCCGTCAGTACTTTAAGAATGCTTATTTATGTATAAGTTCAGTTTGGGAGATTTTAGCTTTAATATTCAAATAAGGTTAAAAAATACTAGTTTTGAAGTATGAAATGATACATGGGTAGACATTAGTAAGAGATGACATAACAATGATTAGGAGCAAGGACTCAAGCCCTCACTGTGTACATTCAGATACACGCTACAACATTTATTGTATGAACTTTGGCAAGTTACTTAACCTCTCTATCTCAGTTTCTTTATCCATAAGATGGGGAAAAATACCTACCTACTTCAGGGATACTATTAGGATTATGTAAAAAAATAAATGAGAAGCAAGATCAGTGCCTGGAACATAATAATCTGTAACAGTATTCTCAGGGGACATTTGACACTATTTGGAGATGTTTTTGATGGTCACAATGGCAGAGAATTGTAAAAATGCCCTCTTATTTCTGGGAGGGAATTAAGGCCTAATGCCTTACGTCTGAAATTGGAATGAACTTTCTCCCACACACTGTTAATTATATACCATCTTGTGAGGATTTGGGAAAATAGTCTATTACATTTTTTTTTTTTCATCACAAATAGGACTATTTATCACTATTAAAAATCTGGATCTTAAACGGACTCTTGGACTGGTGGTTCAATATCCATCAGCTCGTTCAACTTTAGCTCCAGTCTCATCTCCAGTAGCCTTTCCAGAGCTACTACCTTCACCATGAAGCTCCATGAGTTTTCCCAATTCAAACTTAGGCTTCTTCAGCATTTTTACTTTTCTGACAAAGACATCATGAAGAGGGTAGATAGATTGGCAAGCCTTTTCTATGTCTTTCCCAATGCTATCTGGAATCAGTTTATTGACCACTTCCTTCAAGTCATTTGTCTGCACCTCTCTGGTCATGATTTCTATCATCTTCTTCCAGATCTGGCGGACCTGTTGGTGCTGAGCATAAGAGGTCTTCCGTATTTGATTATTGCGTTTTTTAGTAAAGCCAACACAGAATAGTCGAAGCAAATAACCATCGGTAGTCTTGACATCAACATGAGCTTTGATCATGGTCTGCCATTTTTTGACCATGGAACACATTTTGTCACGAGTGAGGTCCATGCCATGGAAGTTAGTAAGGCAGTTTTTGCCTTGAACATCTTCAGTAATTAGCTTGAATTTTCTTCATCATTCTGCAGATCAGCAAGGCTCACTTCAAACACACGACCTTTGAGCCCATCAGATGCAATTTTGGTTCCTTGAGTTCTGGTGACGAGTGTTTTCCCAATATTTCTTATGTTGAACGTCGCCGGTGCCTTCACATCATACCAGTCTTTTTTAGAAAATGGATCAACCACTTTCTTCTAGGCTCCTTTTTTGCCGCCTTTCGTAAGGCGCTTGTTCTTGCCTACTGCCATGGTGCTGCACACAGAGCCAAAAGGCTCTATTACATTTTTTGTCTTGTGGTTCATATGACTTCCTTTGTTTATATCCAAACACTGGCTGGCTTTCTATGTATATAATGTACATGTGCTTATTTGTGTGTGTGTGTATGTGTGTGTGTGCATGTATATACAGTTACCAGTCACTGTGGGAGATTGGTTTTAGGATCTTTTCTGAATAGCAAAATCTGTAGCTGCTCAAGAGCTTTTATGTAAAATGGCCAGTATTTGCATATAATCTGTGAACATCTTCCTGAGTACTTTAAAGTATCTGTCTCTAGATTCGGTAGAGATAATGTAATGTAAATTCTATGTAAATTGTTGTACTATATTGTTTAGAGCTAATGATAAGAAAAAGTGATGGTGAATCCTGTAGAGACTGTGTGCTCAAACTGTTGCCCAAAACTCACTTGCTTATTATTGCAAAGTGCAACTCTGCAGTTAAACCTGAATACTGGGGTTTTAATTTATTTATTTATTTATTTATTTTTTCTTTTTGCGGAACCAGGGATTGAACTCAGATCCTTGCACTTGCCAGGGGAGTGCTTATTCTATTGAGCCATCTCCCCAGCCCCAGGGGGTTTTAATTTAGAAGAAGCAACTCATACATGCAAAGAAAAATGGAGTAACAGTGCTTTTCAGGGACACAAGCAATCCTGTGTGGCGCGTGTGTCACAGGTCTGCCAGTGCTGCTCTGTTGTGAGTTTTTTAAACTAGTTTTGATCTGTAGTTAAGCTAAAGATACAAACTCATATGTGGAAGCCATGGATTCGGAGGGACACCTACTTTCATATTTGTGTCTGCATTTTACTATTTCTTTGACTTGGAATATTTTTCTTTCTTTTTGATTTTGGCTGACTTTTTTTTGTGGCTAATTTTTTTTTTTTTTTTTTTCACTCATGGGCTCTTTGTAGTGTTGAGTTTCTTGGAAAGATGAATGTATAATATAACCCTTTCTGGGGCTGTCATTAAACGTAAGTCCTCTGGTTGCCTCTGTACATTTGGCACCAAACACAATGAATGTATCTGTTACTATGGATACATTATCTGTAACAGAGGCTCCTGAGGGGTGGGAAAGGAAGATTAGTTAGAAGTGAAAAAATTGCCTACTAAGTTCTTATTTCTTTTGATGGTTAAGTTTACTTCAAAGCTGCCCCAGTTATTTATAAATAATAAGTGAAGAGGGAGAGCCTATGAATCTAGAAGATAAAAATATAGATTTTATGATTTATAAATTAATAATTTTGCCCATCATTGTTATGGTCATCATTGCCATTTAGTGAATGCAAAGGGTGTGTCAGGCACTAGACTGAGGATTTATACATGCATTATTTAATTTATTATTCACAGCAATCTCGATGTGGTACTAATAGGTAGTAATGACCCTGGTTTAAGGTAGAGAAAACAAATTAATAGAATTTTTCAAGAACATGTAGTTAATAATTTGAATTTGCAGGAGAGGGGCTGGCCAGCTCAAGACCCAAACTCTTCTGACTTAATGAGTGGTCTTTGCTTGTAATCTCTGCCTATAAACTTCAGTAGAGGAGTTTTATATTGAAAATGGGATGTTGAACTGACATAGGGGAAAATGTTAGCATTTTAGTTAGAAGGAAGATTAAGAGACTTGAAGAGAAGTGATTTCAAGATAAATGTTCTTACACAAATTTTTTTTTTTTTTTTTTTTTTTTCCTTTGGCTGAACCAGGGATTGAACTGAGGCCCTTGCGCTTGCCAGGGAAGTGATTATTCCACTGAGCCGTCTCCCTGGCCCCTTATACAAAGTATTTTTGAAATGTGTAATTTGAATTGTTTTGCACAAGCCTTTCATTTTTAAACCTTGCTCTGGTGTCACTGTTAGGGCAGATGTTCCAGATGCTATTTGTGTTAGTAGATGTTCTTCTATGCAAAATCCTATGGAAAGGATTGTGAAGCCCGGTTGAGGCTGTCTACAGCTCACTGGAAAGAACAGTTGCCTACCAGTGTGGCTTCCTGGGTTCTGTTGCCAGCATTGCTGAAGACAAACAAACAAAAAATAATGGTGTTAAGTGATTTTTTAAATTTTTCTTTTCTTTAAAATGTATTTAGGACAGGGTCTCGTTATGTAGATAAGACTCGTAGTGATCCTCCTGTTTTCATTTTCCCAAGTGCTGGGATTACAGGTGTGCACCACCACACCCCGTTTCAGTCACTGTCTCAGCACACCCCAGGGGCAGGGCCAACACAGCATGCTGGGGATCGAATCCTGGCCACTGTGCTCTGCCTTAGCAGGCACTTTAATCTGCTGAGATATCTGGCTTACCCTTTTATAATTTTTTAAATTTATATTTTATAATGTGTCAGATGTGTTTTGTAGAGTCAAGGCTTACTTAGGAGTTGACAAACAGATGGTTAAGTCATTGGGCATATTGATTTGGTATTTGTCACTCAAAAAAGCCTTTTTCTTTCCCATACATTGTATAGAACTGTTCCCTACTCAGTTTATTTATAGATACTTTATATTTAATAAATGGTTTTGAGATCTGTGCACATATTTTTATGTGTTCATTAGGAGATTTAAAATAGCTTTATAATTTTATTTTCTCTGTAAAAGGTATTGGCTTTTTAGAAAAACACTGTCTGTCTGTCTGTCTTCTGTCTGTCTGGTACAGTGTCTCACTATGCAGCTTGGACTTGTAGTGATCCTCCTGTCTCAGCCACCCCAATGCCACCACACCCAGTTTCTGTGGCTGGCATGGTGTACCCTGGGTTCTTGGGCCAATGTGGCGTGCTGTACTGGGGATGGAACCTGGATCCTTGTGCTTGCCAGGCAGGTGCTTCAACTGCTGAGGTATCTCCCCTGCGTGGTATTGGATCTTGTTTTGTTTGAGGGGGGTGGTATGCTTTGTTGAGGTCAGGTGTTATTACATAACCTAGGTTGGCCTCAAACTTACAGTGGATCCTCCTGCCTCAGCCTGCTAAGTAGTAGGATTACAATTGTGTAACTCTATGCCCAATTAGATACTGGCTTTAAAAAAAAATGTTTATAAAATTTTTTGTTTTTCTTCTTCATTGTTAAATATTTGTAACTATTATTATATATGGTGATCTTCATCCCTTTCAGAAATTTCAATGTATGTGCTTTTGTAAAAATTTATTAAAAGTTACATGCATGCAGCAAGTGCTGAGTTATGTTTTATTAAAGATTAGAATGACTAAGTGGAACGGAATTTTGGTAAATAAAAATTTAAAGATTGGTGTGAAGGGAGTCAGATGAACATGTCAAGATTTTAGGATTCAAAGTTGTAGGCTTGTTAGTGTCCTCTGACGTTACCTATTGTAGGTTACCTTTCTCAGAAGTGCATGCTAATATGGCTTAGTATGTGACAACACTGCCTTTTGTATTACATTAATGTATCCATAGTATATAAGATAGATGCTATCAATACTTCAATTTTATAGTGAAGGAGAATTTAAATTTCTCAGGGTCCCACTTTTAGTTAACAGTGGAGCTAGGGCTACATCCAGGCAGTTTGGCTGTGTATCCTGGAACTTTGATCATAGTTCTAACCTATTTTTATTAATTGTCTGTTTATTTCTTACATGTTTTTATGGAATAGTGCCTGGTGCAAAATAAGAGTTGTAGAAATGCTGGCTATTTCCATTTTCATGTAATTATGTCTTATAAATTGTCAGAGCATACATTTTCCTTTTATAGTTTTATTTTTACTTTTAATTAGACAACTTTATTCACGTTTCTACTCTTTTTTAATACCTCAGTTTCCTGAAGTTATTAGATTATATCTCAAAATTAGCTTTTTTTTGACTACTCATCCAACTTTATTTTCATTATTAGACCTGGATAATAACAGGCTGGCAGGCTGCCTGGTGTGTTTTGTTTTACCCTCCCTCCCTCCTTCACTTCTTTTCAGTCACTTTTTAAGAAATAACTTGTATACATTAAATTGTATATATTTAAAATGTATGATTTGTCAAATTTTCCCAGCTGTATATATCTGTGAAATCACCACAAACCAGATATTTTCTTTATTCTCAAGACATTTGTTATGCTCTTTTCCAACCTGTCCCTCCTTGTAGCACTCTTAGCCCCTGGCATGTTTTTCTTTGTTGTCTTCTCCCTTCCTCCCTCCCTCCCTCCCT
>PVKA01012490.1:0-17847 GCA_004027165.1 Ctenomys sociabilis
CTTAGCAAAGTCCAGGCCTCCCTGACAGTCAGGAGCGCTCATCCTATGGCTTCAGTTTGGGTAAAACCATCTGAAACAACCTCAGTCAGGAAGGAGAGAAACACAGCTGTGTAATTTCTACCCAGACAGCTGCAGGCCACCCATTATATTGCATTACTTTGGGAAAACACTACCTGATTTAATTTGTGAGTAACCACAAGAATGAAATGAAATCTGAAGATTTTCCTGAGATGAAAATCATGTGTAAGCCACCCTATATCTTTTGAAAATTAAAGAAAAACTAAGAAAATTTATCATTCTGCATTTCTAATAATTACTCCAACCTACTTCATGAACGACTACAACAAAACTCACCCCAGATGTTAAGGGAAAATTCCAGTCATAAATGATTTTTTAAATTAAAAAACAGAACATTTTAAGATTTTAACAACTTGATTTTTCAAAAAACTTTCCTTTTACATTCAATAATCTTATTAAGTAGAGCTAAAACATTTTCTCCAGGGCCCCTGTATGAACCAGCCTTTCTGTGGCTAACACTCAATAGCTTCCATGGGGAGAGTTTGAATTTGGCTCATGCATTCAGGTCATTCAGCCCATGGCCAGCTGCCTTCAAGGCAGAAATGTCATGCTGCAGAGTGTGTCATGATAAAGCTTCTCAGTTCATGGATGCTGGGAAGCAGGGCAGAGCAATGGTGCCACCGAGGAAGGGGCCAGGGACCACAGTACAAGGTTGTAACCTCCCAGACACCAGAATTGTGCTTTATCAATTAGGTGACTCCCAAGCTAGTCAAGTTGATAATTAAGCTTAACTGTCACATCCTACCCCTTATCAGCTGGACATCCAAACACATCATTTTGAACCATGCTTAGCCTCCAAATAAACACAAAAACATTAAAAGTTTCACCTAAAAAAAAATTCTTGGTTACTTCTCTCTTGTTGCTGGGATAAAATACCCAACATCCAAAATTGAGGGAAAGAAAAGCTTATTTAGCTCACAGTTTATGGGGTCTTTCAGTCTATAATTAGCTGGCCCTGAGGCAGAGTGGCACATGTCAAGGGGCAGCAGTTCATGGTAGTGGAAAACAGAAAAACAGCAAGAGCAAAAAGGGAGGAGTAGCAGCAGAGAGCAAGCCTCTTTCCTTATATTGCATTTGGGCTATCTACCCCAGGGCAAGTATAGCACTCAAACCTAAATCCCAGTATTGGATCATAAATTAATCACAAACTCTAGAAGCTGCCTAATGACTATATAAGGCTTTCTAGATACAAACTATAACAAATAAGCTTATGTAAAATAAAAAATATAAATAATCCCTTAAAGTCTCAATAACTCCACTTTTTTAAAGCCTCTGGAGGGGCCGTTGGTATAGCTCAGCTATATAGCGGACTAAATGCTTGCTTAGGTAAGCTCAGGGACTGGGGTTCGATCCCTGGTTTCCCCATTCCGCGCCGGCCCCACCTATGGGTGCACCAGCCCGCCTACAACTCAGGCGTGGTGACGCGCACCTGTAATCCCAGCAAGCGGGAGGCAAAAAGCAGAAAGATCACTGTGATTGTGGGCTGCATGCATAGTGAGACCCTGCACCAAAAATAAATAAAGGCTCCTGAGTCTCAAGGAAAACTTTAACTATGAACTTCTATTATCCTAAGGGAGTAACGATTTTCACATATTAAAGATTTCCATTCCAAAAGGGAGGAATAGAGGGATAGAAAAGTATTAGACCAAGGCAAGACTCACGCCCAGAAGGTCAAATATTAGGTCCTGTACCTCAGAATATGTGGCAGGTGGTAGACAGAAGTTCCAGAGGGCTGGGGTGGCCCTACCCACAAGACCTTGCTAGTTGCAGTCCATATGGCCTGTTATGGTTTGTGTGTCCCCCCCACCCCAACCCCACTGCAAAGCCTCATGCAGTCACGGGGCACAGTTCTAGTTTGTGATTAATTCATAATCCAAGGCTGGGATTATAGGTCTGAGTACTGCTGGGATTGTGGGTGGGAGTGCTACACCCAGCCCGTGAAGGTAATATAAGGAAAGGAGAGAGGCTTGCCTCTGCCACTGCTGCTGATGCTTCTCCCTTTTGCCTTTGCTCTTTGCTGTTTTCTGCCCCCATGAACTGCTTGCCCTCTTCTATGTGCCACTCTGCCTTGGAGCTAGCCGAGTATGGTATACATCCTTATAACTCAGAAAAGAAGAGGAAAAAGCTGAAGAGGGATGCAGAGAAAGCAGGGTCAGAAGAAATGTGACAACAGAAACAGGGCCAGAGTGATGTGACATTATGACTTAACCCTCACGGCTGGCTCAGCTGGAAGAGGCCCTCAAGCCAGGGAAAGGCAGCCCCTGGAAGCCAGAAAGGCAAGGGAGCAAATTCTCCTTTAAAGCCTCCACATGGGAACATAGGGCTGCCAACATGTTTAGTTCTCATTTATAGATTTATATTCTGTAAGTCACTAAATCTGTTATCAGCAGTACAAAACCAATATACTGTCAGTGGCATTTTAGTCTGTAGGTCAGGAAATCTTGACAAAACTGCTTTTCTATTTGGTGGCACAGATTTCCTAAATAACATGAAATTCCATTTTAAATCCTAAAAAACCCTAAAGTTTATAAAAGTTGATGGATGTGTTTTATGAGAACTTAAGTCAAGCTGTTCTTTTACTTTCTTTGTACTTTCTCCTGTTGCATTATACTGACAGAGATCAGACAGGGTCATCAATTTTTCTACTTTCCTAGAAACAACAACACAGTGAAGTTCATAGGATATCTAATTTCAGAAGTGTTCTCGTTAATCGTTTCTGAAAGTATAAGTCTTAAAATCTTATTTATGTTCACTTACTTTAGGTAACATGAACCACCACAAAATGAATAGGACAAAGAATGAAAAGGTAACTGAGCAAGAGTTGGGAAGTGTACGCTGATGTTCAGAAGCAAACTTTGGGGGCATTTTCTATCCGTAGGAAAGAGCACAAAACAGTTTTATTCCATGCTTAAATGAAATATTTATCTATCTAATCCCTCAATTTCCTCCAAGATATATAAATAGGAAAAAAAAAATTCCCGCCATAACTGAAGTAACATTATTTTTTCATATGATTTGATTTTAGGCTGTGGTCTTAAAATACTTCCTTCTGAAGAAAAAATGTGTTAGATAAAATAATTCACGATTAAGTATGAATATGCCCCATTTCAGCAAATTTTAACATATGGCTCCTCTAAGAACAAGATAGACCTGCCATCCATGCAGAGAGAGCCATTATTTCAATTTTAAAAATATATATTTTTCTAAGTTTACTTTAAATCTCAGGGATTTTTGAAAAGGACACCTTGTTCCACAATTCCAAGTGACAACCTTCATTTAGTAAATATCCATTATATTACATGTGACTAGCTCCCCCTGCTGGTGTGCAACTGAGTGGCTCTTAATTTAAGGTTGAATCCTTCAGCATTTTTTGCTCAAACCCTCTTTACTTTCTCTGAGACTCCCCTAAACACTTTGACTATAATCAAGGGATAAAGACAGGCTTCCCAAAGACAATATTCTCACTTCAGCAATAACGCTGGTGAAATTCACAACATACAGTACAGATCAAGATCTATATGATACAAATGTTTGTTTCTTTACCCTTTTCCTCTTCAGAATTCAGCAGGGCTGGGATGGATGATTTCCAATTTGGGCTTCCATACTTATCTTTCTCTTCTTCCCTGTAGTACTATTATGGCAGAATAACTGCTTGAGAATGTAAACTACAGGGGAAAGTATTTTCAAAATAGTATCATTTTGCTTATATTTCTCTTAATTGCATTTAGCATTACTTGGAAGTATAAAATGGAGCTCATGTCACAAGTCTGTCGTTAAATATGGTCTGCTCTCAGTGCACACAGGTAAGATAAATTAGAAATACAGAACTTTGTTAGTTTTTAATTCATGAGTCATTTCTTTCCTTAGTGCAGATAATTTAATATGCAAACAGTAATGAGACAGGATTCATTACAATGCTTCAACTGTTCATCATCACTAATTATATCACTGCTTCTGCAAATTGTCCCTTTGAATTATACAGAGTTATCTAGAAAATATTTTCCATTACTTTCTGGTATTTCAGCAGTTTCTTTTTTGGTGCTACAGAAAGAATATGCGCTGCACCACCGCACCTAAAATTTACTTTCAAAGTTTCCTAGGTGCAAAGTTATACATAATATTTCTCAAGTTTCCCTTAATGTGATTAGTTTTCTGGAACACTGGAAATATCCTGGGACAGCACATTTTACTGATGTCCACATTTGGTAACCAACTAGAACCAAGGCACTGTTTAGTCTCTTCTAAGAACTCTGAACTTCAGTTCTTGCTATGGTGATACAGTTTTTTCTTAACATAATTATTATATAGACAGTCAATAAATACTACATTTAATGTGAGGACTTTCACAATTGTATTTCACAGTAAAAATTAAGAATGGTTCAGGGCCATGGAGATGGCTCAGTGGAATAAATGCTTCCCTGGCAAATGCAAGGACCTGAGTTCAATTCCTGATTCTGCAAAAAAAAAAAAAATAGTTGAATGTTCACTAGTGTGATGGTTAAGCCTTAGTCTTCACTAATTATAAAATTCTAATGTGACATATTACTTTAAAAGGCCCGAGTTTCATTCTGTACATTGATGGCTTCTACTTAACACTTGTTGCAGGAGGACACTATTTACAGTGGGCCCCATACTGCTACATTTCCCTTCTGGTCACAGTCCAATAAGGTTCCTTAGAAATTTGAGATGAAGGTGGAATTCAGCTGACATGTGGCCACCTTTCTTTTGATCGAAGCAGTTGTGCTAATCCATTTTACATATAAAATGCTTCCACTTTTCTTTGAAGAAATATGACTAAAATAGTTTATATACCATTGATTACATATCCAAAATTGAGGTTTTATCTTTGCAAAGTGTTCAAGCCCTGGTCCATTCATGACAGTGTAAAGACATAGTTGGTTCTATCCCTTCCAATACACTGCATGTGTGTACACTTGCCTTTACATTCCAGGTCACTTTATGATCAGCATACTATGCTTACTTGCTAGTTTGCTTCCTGATGACCTCCAATGAGTCTATTTTTCATCAAGTTTGAAAATCAAGAGTATTTGTGTTTGCTTAAGTCCTGGCATTGAAACTCTAGATTTTACTAAATAGAATCTCACATACCTAACCCTTTAATATTTTTTCCTTCCCAGTCAATTTAATTTGGGGCCTTGCTCACTAGTTCTTCTTACTGCATAAACAGAAAAGGCAAAAATGAGAAATTTAAAAATATTTTCAAGTAACTTTTAAGGAGGAAAACAAAACACATGGAAAGGTTTTTGTTGTTTTTTTCCCATTTTCTTTGGCAGTGCTGGAGGTGAAAGCCAGAGTCTTGCACACCACTAGATCACTAAGCCACATCCCCAGCCAAAAAGTGGAAAAATCTTCAAGCTGGAAATAAGGAAAACGGACTGGTTCTGGCTGGTCAGCAACTAAATGAGGGGCATCATGGACATGTGAACTTGGTAACTTTTGCTAGCGTAGTTTTAGAAAAATAAATGGTTTGATAATCTCTGTATCCATCTATATGTTCAAGTGGTAGAAAGCAAAAAATCTTTATTCATCAACCACAGAAAATTTTCTTTGAAAATTATGTAGAAATTGAAATCCAGATTTACTGATATGTACAAAGGGGCTCACTTTAGAATTTGAGCAGTGTTTGAGGATGAAGTCCACAAATTTACCTTAAAATTACTGTAGTAACAATTATCTACAGGTCTGACCTAGAGCTCCATGCCTGCTTTGGTTACCTTCTCATTGCCATTGATTCACAAATCCAAATAGGAGAAATCTAAAACAAGAAAGGCTGCCCCTAAAGGGAAATTTGCAAATGGCTCTTTCAGTTTAAGTTGGAGCAAGCTTTTAGTGATAACTTTATTATTCATCACATTATTAGAATTAGATACATTCGTGGATGTGTATCTTTTTTGAGACAGGGTTTCAGTATGTAGTTCAGGCTGGCCTTGAATGCACTTTGTAGCTCAGGTTGATCTAGAACTCACTGCAATTCTCCTGCCTCAGCCTCCAGACTGCTATTACATATATTCTTGAAAATTATCCCAGCCAGTGGCAGTAGTTGTAAACTACATGAGTTGGACTAAAAATCCATGACAAGGCTGGGAAGATAGCTTGGCAGCCTAAGTGCCTGCCTGACAAATACAAGGACTTGGGTTTAATGCCTGGTGCAGCGTGCCATACCTACCATGCCAGTCACTGAAACCCGGCATGGTGGCACATTCCTGTAGTCCTAGTGTTGGGGATGCTGAGACACGAGATTACTGAGTCCAAGCTGTATAGCAAGATACTGTAGCAAAGAAAATATTTTTAAACATTTTTTTAAAAATTCATGACAGGCTCTCTTCCTGTGAGCAGCATTAGGTGAGCAGTGAAAATGGTTCACTACTCTCAACCCAAAAAATCCCACAAAATCATGCAAATCAAGAGGCTCCAAAGCTTCACATTCACTTTAAGAACACGTGTGAAACTGCCCAGGCCATTAAGGGTATGCATATCTGAAAGGGCACCTAGTATCTGAAGGATGTCACATTAAAGAAGCAATGGATACCATTCCAGCATTACAATGGTGGAGTTGGTAGGTGTGCACAGGTCAAACAGTGGGGCTGGACACAGGGTCAGTGACCCAGAGTGCTGAATTTTTGCTGCACATGCAGTTAATGCTGAGCTTAAGGGTTTAGATGTAGATTCTCTGGTTATTGAACATTTCCTGGTGAACAAAGTACCCAAGATGTGCCAACACACTTACAGAGCTCATGGCCAGATTAATCCATACATGAGCTCCCCCTGCCATATTTAGATGATCCTTACTGAAAAGGAACAAACTGTTTCCAAACCAGAGGAGGAAGTTGCACAGAAGAAAACATATCCCAGAAGAAACAAAAATTTACGGCACGGGAATAAAACATAAAATAAATGCAAATTAAAAAAAAAAAAATTCATGACAGGGCCTGCCAAATAGTGCAGCAGATTAAAGCACCTACAAGCAGGCTCAGGGCCTGGGGTTTGATCCCCAGACCTGCTGTGCCAGCCCTGTATCTGGGGAGCGCTGGGACAGCAATTGAGATCAGGTGTGGTGGAGTGTGCCTGTAATCCCAGCTCCTGGGAGGCTGTAAACAAGCGGATCATTCAGATTAGTAGTGAGACCCTCAACACCCTGTAGACCCTTCCCTAAAATAAATTTTTAAAAAATTCGTAACACTATTCAAGTCAATTCAGCCTTAGGACATGTAGCACCTTAAGAAGAATCAGTGTTACCTTGAGAATATATTCACTGAATAGATTGCAAATCATTTTGTCCTTTTGTAAACCTAAATGCTCCCATATTTGATGACTCATTTAAAAATATGAAGGAACTACAAACGTGGAGAAGCATTAATAACAAATAGAAAAACTTGTGACTTTTTCTGTTGCGGAACCAGGGATTAAACTCAGGCCCCTGTGCTTGCCAGGCAACCGCTTATTCCACTGAACCATCTCCCTGGCCCCTGAAGTGACTTCTCACAAAGGTTTTGGAGAGATGTTTCAGTGTTAAAAAAATCACTACAGGTATTTTTTAGAAATTTCTGCCAATAATCAGCAGCAGCACATAATTAAGCACTAGGGTTCTGAAACCAGACATGGACTTCAATTCATGGACCACAGTACTTATCTGTATTTGTTTTTATATCTGAGAAACTGCCAGGTACAGTGATA
Organism: Ctenomys sociabilis; assembly: GCA_004027165.1. Lineage (NCBI taxonomy): Eukaryota > Metazoa > Chordata > Mammalia > Rodentia > Ctenomyidae > Ctenomys > Ctenomys sociabilis. Next base: position 7,774 of record PVKA01012490.1, read on the forward strand.
CACATGTGTAAACCATAGCACTAGTGAGGCTGAGGCAAGAGAACTGCTTTGAGTTCAAGGCCAGCTTGAACTATTGCAAGACCCTGTCTTAAAAAATGCAAAAAAACTTCCATAAAAAAAGAAAAATCAATCAAAGAGATTGGCTACTTATTAATGTGGTAAGGAAATTAGTATATATTAACTGATAAAACGATGATATACCTTTATAACTCTTGACACTGTTAATAGTCCCATTTTACAGATTAAAAGGTTAAAAAAATTGAAACAAAAGGATAAATCCCTTAAGTTCCATGTCTAGTATGAGGCAAAACCAAGATTCTATCTCAAAAATAATAAATCGCAAAGCCTGTTTTCTTCTGCACCACTTATCTTGAGGACTGTGAAACAGCCATTTGTTTTATCAGGTCTTTCAATTTTAAGTCAACTTCATTAACTTTGTTTTTCAATTAGATTACACAGATGTTTCTAAGTAGAACATTTATTCTTATACTAAGCAGCTTCTTCCATATTAAGGGATTACAACTTGATACTTTTATAACCTTTATAGCAAGCCATGCTATTTTAGAGATTACCAGATCATCTAAGTTATTTCAAAGAAGTATTTATTCTAATACTAATTTCACTTTTTTTTGTGTGTGGCAGTGCCACAAGATACACATCCCAAGTCTAAGGAGAATGAGCAAAGTGTTTTTCCAACACAATATATGAAAGCATCTCCATTTATAGAACATGGCTTTTATTCCCAGTATCCTATAAAATTATCAAAGATGAATTATTTTAAAACATTAATGAGGGGCCAGGGATCTGATACTTCAGTAGAATAAGCACCTGCTTGGCAAGCAGAAAGTTCCAAGTTCAATCCCCAGTACCACCAAGAAAAAAAAAAAAATTCAGCTGATAAAATAAACATACCTGATTACTTCAGTTTATGCAAGGAAACTGAAATATTTTTGTCCATTACTCCAGAGTACAAAATAGGAATAAAGTTTACATAAATTGTGCTATTTATATTGTTTTCCTATTCCAATACAACTGGTCTATAAAAAGCCATCTTTTCTGTACATAATCACCATTACTGTTTCATGTGTACCAACTAATAACAACATCTAAAAACTCAGGTAACTAAACATTTCAAGTTAATTTGGAAAAAAAAAAACTATCCTACAATAAGACAGAATAATCTGAGACACTGAAACATGTCATCACTACAAATAGATGTCATTCAGCTGAACAAGTCTATCATCCTCAGTATTATTCTTTGAGGTTTATAAACACAAAATCTACTCAGTTCTTGATTTGAAAATTTCAACTTCTGCATAAAAGTTGTGTATCGATATAAATATTACCTGGTTGTAATTTACGATGACTAGTAGCAAGAAGTGTATCTGCAAGACTTTGTTCTGATTTAGGGAAACAGAAATAAACACAACTTCTTGAAAAGGTAAAATAGCTTAAAGCGTTTAATTTCTAAACAAATCAATCTGTTAGTAGTAGTCACAAAATATGCTTAATATAGAAACCCACATTTATGTATTTAATAAGAAGTGTAAATTTACTTCAAAACATAAATTAACCCGCTTAATGAATCAGAAACGGCCAAAATTATGATGAATTTTAAACAACTTCAGAATAAAATAATAAGTACTTTACACTGCTGTTTATCTAAAAAATGCTTACAACTTCTCATAAAAATAGTTTGAAGCAACTATTTTTCTTTTATTCTTCAACAGACATTTTCAACATTATGGGTAACATTTGTAAAATCTTAAATTTGACAGACTTTTAGACATTCAGATACTGTGGTCCCCTTTTCTTTGATGTGGTTTATTCAGCTAGAAAAAAAAAGCATGGTAGACAACTTAATACATTTTCATCAAATTGAAAGTAGTAAAAAATTTCCAAGACTACAGAGCTACACATCGTACCTAATATATCATTAAAAATAGAAGACAGTATTTTTTTCAGCAAATAAAACGGCATACTGGTATGCTGTTAATGCATACCTTTTAATATGTACTGTCAAGTATTTACAACTACTTTTGTGAAGAGAACTAGAATGTAAATTTTCTGCAAAACTGGAAAAAAGCAATACAAAATTTGTGAAAGCCCGTTTTATACAAAAGCCAGTTTTTCTCTTCAAATACTAGATATTATATGCAATGATTATTTTGGACAGATTATAGTAATTCTTGAGGATGCTTTAATGCTGGAGGTAAGTTTACAGGTCTTGATTCTTCATCGAGGAGTACAAGGTCTTCTATTTCACTGCCTCTGTATTTTCTTTTACATATTTTTACCACCACCTTCTTCTTGAGAAACAACTTTAATGCTTCTCTCGATGCAACTGCTTTTGCATTTTCTTTGCTTTTGCCACAGCCAGTGCCCAAATATACAGACTTGCATCTCAATTCACAAACAATACTTTCTTGAGAGCTTTTACTTTGAGGCAGATCTGCTAGTTCTTTTAGTGGTACAAAAAACACATCCAGGGTTGCTTTTAAAGCCTCAATAGCTGCGTTTAGGAGCTCTCCATGATTCACATTGGGACTAAAACCACCAACAGCTACCAACTTCCAGGCCACCGTTTTATACAGTCTATTGAAGAAAGGCTGCTTCTGTTTCACATCTTCATTGGTTAACTTGCAACAAGAGAATTTGACTGAACTCTCACTTGACTGTGAAGTACTTTTAGAAGGCAACTGTGAGGTGCTACTACTCTGAGCACTAATCTTAGATGCAAGCTGGGACACACTTGATAGGGAAGTGCTTTTGGATACAAGAGATCCACTGGCCTGGGAGCTGCTCTTGGAAGCTAACAGTGATGCAGCTACCTGGGAAGTGCTTTTGGAAGTTAACAATACTGTATTTGTTGAGCTGCTCTTGGAAGTCAGTAATGATGCGCCTGATGAGGAACTGTTTTTGGATACTGATGATGAAACACCTGCCTCTGAGCTAGTTTTGGAAGTTAGCCCACTTGACACTGTCTCTGAACTAGGTTTAGAAGACAACAATGGCAACTCTACCTCTGAGCTCCCAGAGGTGCCCAACAAGGGCACCTCAATCTCTGAGCTGCTCTGCGAAGCTGGAACTGATGAGCTTTCCAAAGCACTCTTCTTAGGTGATCCACTTTGTCTGCAATCACTGGACTGAGTCATGTGACTATTCACACTAGACTTCAACAAGGAAGAAACAAATGTTGCTGAACCATCTTTTTTATCTGGAGCTTCAGATTCAGAAGCTTTTCCAGATCCTGCTGTTACCTGAGTGGAAGTGCTGCTGCTCTGGCCAGACACAGATTGATCTCCTTCACTCGCAGAGTTATTCTGAACTGACCCGCCAGAGCTCCGCGTGGAGGTACCACTACTCTCTGACTTGGCAGATGACCCTGAACTCGTTGAACTGTTTTCTTGCTGAGCTGATGTTCTCTCTGTTTTGGCAGAAATTTTTGCAAGATCTCGCTCAACTGTAGAATTGTTTTTTCCTTCTACAACTCGTTTTTTGGATGGCTCTTCTACCCCTTCTAAAAAGAAGGAAAAGATACTTCATTAGGAATACTTCACAATTACCAGCTGACAAGACAGATAATCATTAAAGGCACAAATGAAACTTAGAAGTAATTTACGTGTAAAACAACATAATTAACATCTTAAGTGTTAAGTAAACATCATCAAACTCTAGTAGTAAAAAAAAAAGTCAACAGCATCAGACAATTCAACACTTTAAATTCTAAAGTATTCAAAGGAAACTATCAAATTCAAAGCCTAGGAAACAAAGCAATGTAATTTAGACTTAGCATTCCAACTTGATTAATAGCATTATATAAATTTTGATTTATTAAGTTAGTGTTAGCAATAATTCCTAATTATATCAAGTTTATTTTCTAACTCCTATGTATGTTCACATCTATGATCTGCTAACCATTGCTACTCGATATCCCTCTTTTCTTCACCTTGGCAACCAGTTCGTCTCTTGTTGTATGGATTGGAGCATCTGTCACTTTGATGCCTTCAGCCATACTAAGAATTTTATCCATAACTTTTTGAGAGTACCTGAAAAAGAAAAAGTCATTTTTAAAATGTGGTTTGTTCAGGGTTTTTTTCCCTCCTCAACTAGTAGTTGCGTGAAAAACAGGCCACAAGACCTGCATTTCCTGGTTGCAATTAAGGTTTACTAACCGCCAAGAACCATTTCCTGGAATACCATAAACAAATGCCCGGTCTAGGAGGCGGATCTCCGCCTCTTTAAATCTAGTGTCCCTCCACAAAAACGCTTCCGGCTTTATGTAAATAACTCCATCAACAGTCTCCCAGACATAAAGAACCTACCGACTGTTAATTCTGCTGTTCGCAAGGGACGCCCTTCACGCCCTAGAGGGCAGCCGGTCCTGCGCATTCCCGCGCTTCGCAATTTCCCCTCCCCACCGACGCCGGGGCCGCGGCCGGCTCCGCGGCCGGCTCCGCGACCCAGCGTGGGGGCGGCGGACAAAAATGAGGGCTGGGTAGGGTCGATCCTCACTCACCGGCACCCTAGGAAGACATGGTTTGCCCAAGCCATGGAAAAAGAGATGAGCTGCTGCAACTGCCGGCTGTGGGCCCCGCTCTTGGCGTCGGCAGCTTCGTCTGCGTTAGCGGAGTCGACGCCGCCAGCGGGCGCCAGGTCCCCAGCGTTGCGAAGCAGAAACTCGCGGCGGTGGCGCCAGTGTTTGTCAGTCTCGCCCTCGCAGCGAAGGGCCTCCACCCAGGCGGCCACCCGCGGGTTCTGGCTCAGGTACTCCGACACCTCCCGCGCCATATTGGATCTGCGGGCCGCGGAAGACGCGAGCAAACGTGCAGTGGAAGGGTCGGTGCGCAGGGGCAAGCGGCCCTGTCACTGCGGCCTGCACCGGCGGCCTTGCGGAAAACGCCCCTCGAGAGGCCCAACACCAAACAACAGCGACGGACGCAGCTGAACCGCCCACTTCCGCCTGCCGCCGGCTCCTTCCCTTTTATAACCTCGCGGCGCCGCGCGCCCGCGCGTCCTTCCGGTGCGAGCCGACTCTCCCAGGACGCTTTGCGGCGTCCGGACGCTGCGTCGCCTAGCGGGAACGTGGAGGTGGCCGGCGCTGGCCGCGTCCCGCCCTATGGGGCCGGTCGCCCCTGGGCCTCTCCGCGGGCGCTCCCAGTTGGAGCCGGAACCCGGGCGTCTTGGTCTGCACTGTGACGCTGTCCGAGCAGGGCCGTCCCCCCCCTCCCCCCCGCCTTAAGGCTGCGCGCGGACGCCCGGTCGGCCGGCTCCTGCTGGGGGTCCGGAGCTCCCGCGGGCAGTCCTGGCCGACGGACGCGGTGCCGCGCGGCCTGTCGGCCTCTTCCCTGCGACGCTTGTAAACCAAAACTCCCCTTTTAAGCTGTACCGGAAAATAGCTTCAGCCACTGTTTTGCACGTTAACTAGCGAAGCATTCTGAGGGTGTCTCGATATTGGAGGTCGTGTAGGAATGTGGAGGTGCCTATTAGCTAGTAAAAATAATGGGTTACTTTGGTGTTACCAGTATGAGGTGTAGTCTCTGAAGGCGTCGGGTTTGGTTTTCGTAGTTTCTTAGGTCTCTAGTTAAACCCAGACAATTCCTGTTCCCTCTCCCTTGCGCTTTTGATCAGTATTGTAATAGAACTGTGCACCAACATCCCCAGCAGGGCGAATAGCCAAGAGACAGAGTGAGAGTGTACTTGTTTATGTCTTTGCCCCAAGCTGCTCCCTCTAAGAGCTTTTTCTTTTCTTTTTTTTTTTTTTTTTAATTAATGTTTCAAACTTTATTCCCAGGCTTCTCCAGCTGTAAACAATGAATTGTATGTAAGCAAAAACTGAAAAGAGCTGCAGTGTCCAAGGGGCTTGGGCTTAAAAAGTATTAGAGATTTAGATTTTATCAGGTCCGTAAACAAAAACAATTTTTAAAAGCAGTCATAGAATAGCAGATCCCAGTAATTTATTCCAAGTTTGATCTTTTTCAGAAGCTGACTTAGTTCAGTTTGCTTCATTCTTAGAAACCTCATAAAAATTCTGCACAAGATCTGGAACCTAGTCATCATCATCTTCTCCAGTAGCAAGTGGTGCTTTTCCATCCAAAGGTTGGGCAGAGCTTCAGCTCCTTAAATTAGTCACTGCCCTTGCACCAAGCTGGTTCAAGATGCAGGGTCGCATTTCTGTCACTTGTTTTGACTCATCATGGCCTCTTGGATACCAAAGATACTGTTTACCCCTAACTTCATTAATGAGAACTGAAGTTTTTTATCATCTGCTGTGGCTGTTCTGTGAACCACTTTTCTGTGAACAGTTCCTTTCCCACCAATGTGCACTTGTTCCTGCAGTTTGGCCAGTTTTTCCTGGTTCATGATAGTTTCTTCTCATAAGAGCTATTTTTTTCACCTTGGATTATTTTCCACTTTGCTTGCAATTATACCATGCAGGTTCATTGAACTGTAGGTTCATTGTTAACATTTCCAATTCTAGATGTATGTGTAAGATTAGAATTAATATGTGATAAATTATGATATTTTTCCTTCAATAAGTATGTAAAAATGTTTAAATCAGAATAATCAAAAAGTCACTTTAGGTTAGATTAACAAGACATACATGTTGGAATAATCAAAACCCAACTGTTATACAAAATATTGCCCACTTTTGTTATGCTAAAGGAAACTATAAAAATAAGTATAAAATCATGTTGAAGCTTGTAATGTTGCTTTTAGTTTTATTATTTCTTTAGGGTGAATTGCTGGGAAAAAAAGGGATGAAAGGATTGCTGAAATTGGCTATTCAAAAGATGCAGAAGTTTTCCAACTATCTGCTTTCATTAAATCTTTGGCAAAGGGGCCTAAGTTTAAAAAAAAAAGTATGATTATGTGCTTATATGATTTAGTGATTTTTTTTTTTTTTTTTTTTTTTTTTTTTTTTGCGGAACCGAGGATTGAACTCAGGCACTTGCGCTTGCCAAGGAAGCGCTTATTCTACTGAGCCATCTCCCCAGCCCAATTTAGTGTTTGTTAAACCAAGAATTTTATGTTTATTTTGTTTTCCGTAGCTTTCCTCTGGTAAATTTCATTGCTTTGAAGGGAGAGCAGACAGAGCCTACATTTAATATATATATATATCTCCCTAAATGGCCTATGCTAGTCTTTAACTGGTGATCAGCCTTCCCAGTGACTAGGATTATAGCAGTGTACCACCACTCCTGGTTGAAGTTTTTGGTTATAATAAAAGTATTGTAGTCTGAAAGCTAGAATGCTTATTTGCAAAAGCTAGGTGCTTGACAAAAGAGTTGTTTGTTTTCTTTTTGATTCTTAAAAAGTTGACCATGCTGGGCATGATGTTGTAGTATGTGTAATCTCACCACTGGGGAAGCTGAGGCAAGTGGATTACATATCATTTGTCTCAATAAAAAAAGTCAACTTTGCATATAAAGATTCAGGATATAGAACATGGACCACAAAGTTGAGAGGAATATATTGTCAATGAATGTTACATACCATATGTTCTTTGTGACAGTCTCACTGTCTTGCCCAAGGTGGATTTAGCTTAGTGGTAGATACCCAGCATGCGCTGGGTCTCCAGCACTGGAAAAGGAGAGAGGAGATTGGGGATTGGGAAGAGATGCAAAGTACCTTCTTGGTGGTAACTAGGAGAATCAATAGTGATTGGGGGTAAAAAGTGGGAGGAGAGGAGTTGGCTAATGTAAATCAGTGGCTAGACTTTTAAGATTCAAGAACAAAATAATTTGTCTCTACCTGAACCTCTGAAAAGTACAAACCACGTAATTCTCTGAACCAGCATAGGTTGGCCTTTAGAAGAGGTGAATGGCACAAAGAAAAGGCTTTTTCAGCTCTAATAAGTAAGCAGGCTCCTCACATCCACATGCAATGTACATACACATTTCTCAGGTGCTACAGAAAATCCAAAATGTTGTATGTTATGAGTTGGTGCTGAAAGAAAGGACAAGAAGACCCAATGAATATAGCTTCTGAGGTCTCACTGAGATTAGTCTCTCCAAGTGAGCCCAGAACCTCAGAAGCATCTCACATTTATTGGGAGCTAAATGAAGGCCAAGGAATGTGCATAATTACTTTAGTGAACACAAAGTACTATCTCTGTGATTTCCATTTGCCTAACACTAGGTTCACACAAATGCTAGCTGATAACATCACAAGCAAGGAATCAAAGAACGGCACCATCAGGAGAAGCTGTTACCTGCAGCCTTGAATCCCAGCTTGCTAGGATTTACACATGTCAAACAGTAGCTCCTTGGGCTCTGTCTATTGCTCCCTGCTCTTTTGGGACATTAAGCTTTTGTCTGGTGTCTGTATTTCTATAATTCTCCGCTTTTGTTTTTATGCTGAAATTTTTTTTTTTTTGAAGCGTCAGGGCGAGGACTGTTGAACTTTGATCCATGGCTTGTTGCCGGACTTGTCCTCGTCACCAGGCCAAGCAGGATATACAAATAGTACAGAGTCAACACAGACAAATCACTACTACACTTTTACTAAACCATGGAGTAACATGAAAAGGATTAAGGTTATTCAATGCCATTAGAAATGCTTTATTACAGATCAGTACCAGTCAATTCTGACAATTGTTTTACAAAAGTATCAATATGTTGCTGAAGAGACAGGATCTCAGTGGTAATATTATCATGATACAATAAATGTCTATATTTTTCCCATGGCAAATGAGTTTGATTCCATGGAATGGGAGTTATACAGAATGAAGAGGTATTTCAATCACATTTTAAATGAAGTTGATGTTGTAGATTAACAATTTGATCTCCTAGCATCATAACAGCTTGTTCTAAATCATTTATCTTAGTGTTTAACTCTGAATCTATGTGCTTTTGTGAAGTCTGTAAGTGTTCTGAGTCCTTATGCCACTGCTGCACAAAATGCACGTTTGTACACCTTGGCTCAATGTTACTTGGCTATAGCAGCTGTGGCTGTAATGGCTATTATTTTTAAAATTATAGCTATCACAAGTTTAATCATTCCTTTTGTTTTTTTCTTTAACACCTCCAGCAAATGTTGGAATAGCATCATGGAAGGGGAGTCTTGCCATGGGCATTGTAGTTGTACAGGAAGCCAGATTTTGGTCCTTGCCCTGAAAATGTAGATGCTATCCCAAAAAAAATTAAGGTCAATAAAATAATTTAGACATGCATATAAAGAACAATTGTGACATGTGATGGTATAGTTATAAGAGTTCTAATAACTAGGTCCTACAAACAACAGGTAAGGGAGGTGACCTGAGCAAAAGGTGTGTTTCTTTTAAATTTTAGATGTAAATTGTAGGGGGATTGATTCCTCCATATATACCCTTTTCAGGGCCACGGAGATGGCTCAGTGGAATAAGTATTTCCCTGGCAAGTGCAAGGGCCTGAGTTCAATCCCTGGTTCTGCCAAAAAAAAAAAAAAAAGTAAAGCCATATATAATCTTTTCATGCTGACATATGATTTAATGAGGTAACTAACTACCAAAGATGATGATGAATTGGTCCCCTAGAAACATAAGGGACACTGGGGGACATTCTTTTTCCATGCCACGTTATTGTATTATTGACATTTTTAGTGTTAGTATAGATCGCATCACCACCATTCCATTTTCATCTTAACTCCTTTCCTTCCACTGTCTGGGCAGAGCCATAAGGGCTCCAATCTATGACACTTCTATCAGAAGTACTAACCAACACCCAGGCTGCTGCTTTTCTACAGACTTCCCAATACATCCAATCACTGAGATAAACAACATTAGTATTCTGTAGAATGGCAGATCTGGCAGTGGAAACATTTCATCAGCAGCTATACCTTTAAAATTTTTTTCTTGGAGAAGAAAAAGTCCCTTTTTTCTTCCCTTGTCCCCAGTGTTATTTAATATAGATAAGCAATGAGCTCCATTCTCAATACAAATAAGCCAGCCTTCCACTCCAGCCTCATAGAATGGAAGGTTTTTTTTTTTTTTTTTCTGCTGGCACTGCTGGTCCCTGGGCATGAGGGGGCCAGGTAACCAGATTCATTCACTTATATGGGTATAGTAGCATTCCACCAGTGAACTCCTCTATT
>PVKA01012490.1:17947-57740 GCA_004027165.1 Ctenomys sociabilis
TTTTTTTTTTTTTTTTTTTTTTTTTAATGTAAATAGCACTTTCTGAACAATCAAAGTGTACATGTGTATTTCCATACTATTTCCCCCTTTTTTAATGAGCATTTCTTTTAAGCTTCAACTAGCTCATTTTATAATTGTCCATGGATATATATATTTTTGTTTGTTTGTTTGTTTGTGGAACTGGGGATTGAACTCAGACCTTTATGCTTGCCAGGGAAGCACTTATTCTACTGAGCCATCTCCCCAGCCCTTGTCCAGGGATATTCTAATATTTATAGAAATCAAAACCATATACAATAATTCCAATGACATGTTATGAGATACTGTATTTTCTCATAATAACGCTTTTAACCAATTGTCTCTAATACACAAAAATTTTTATCTAATTATCTTAACGTAGACATATATCAAAAGTTTTTTATAAAAAGGAAGAAGTTTGAATTTAAGAAAAAGTCTTGGTATAAAAATGAGGTATATAAAGTAAAGCCACATTAATATGCTGAGCTGTGAAAGGCTTAAATCAACAACTTCTGCAGATAACTATGTGGATTGTTTTGCTGAATTCACGCACCTGTAGTATTTAGATGACAGTGGAGTACCCATTTCTGACAGGACTAAACAAAAAAAGGGGGATGCAAAGGAAGGACCATTTTGTATTTGCATATACAGAAGAGTCAGGATAGATATACTGCTACTCTCACTTGGTTCAATGAGCAGAAAGATTTGTACTAGTAGTGTTTGGACAGGATATCCTGTCTGCTTCTTGTACTATGGATAACCACCAAGAAGATAACATTGTACAATGTATTAATTATTGAAACTGTCCTATTAAAACCAAAAAAAAAAAGAAATAAAAAGAAAAAGTCTTTTCCCAATAAGCAGTCTTTATTTCACATTGTGGAAGACCTGTAGACCTGGAATCATAAATGCACTTAATATACCATGAGATTAACAATAGTGAATTGCCATACTCATATAAAAACGTTTGCTTTTTAATTTAGTTTTGTACCAAAATCATTTTTATTTTATTTTATTTTTATTTTTGTAGTACCCGATATTGAACTCAGGACCCTGCGCTTACCAAGCAAGTGCTTATTCTACTGAGCTATCTCCCTGGGACCCCAAAACCATCTTTAAAGAGAAAACCTTTTGAAAAACTTTTATCTTTTAACTAATTATGTATTTATCGAGGGTGACTCCTAAGAGACTATTGAGATTGTTGGGAGCTTCTCATTAACGAATGAAAAAGTTGGCCACACCTCTTATTCATCAATTGGACTCTTCTCTAATAATTTTTTTCGCTCTAGGGAATTTTTGTTAAATTGGCTTAAACCTTATGATGTGTTGTGTATAAATCAATTTTCATATCATATTTGACTATCTGATAATTTAAGAAAAAGCATGCTTTTAAGTCTATATCAAATTATATTTAGAACAAATCATCAAGAAAGAAAAAAAGGAACAGCTGTTTATTGAAAGGCATACAAACACATAAACACACAGACACATAAACCCCTTATAAAATGGAGACTACATTCAAATATTTGGTCAAATTACATTATAGTAACTCTATTACAATTTTTAGAAGTATAAGTAGACTAGTCAGATTTTGTTATTTGTGTCAATTGTTAGAGATCTCTTATTAGGAAAATTTGGAAAGAATAAAATCTTTTATCTTATTTTTTGTCACCTATTTAGACTTCAGATTTCTATTTGGTTGGTTTCTTGAATAGGCCCTGGGCTGGATCTAGCTTCATTGCTGTTTACTTTTTCAGATATGGCTTCATAATATAGCCTGACAGTATACTCTGGCACCCTAATAGGTCATTTAGCATTCTCTGGGGGAAAAAAAAGCAAGCATACCCTTTGCCCCAGGTTAGTAGTGGGCCTAGTCTCTTCCGTTGTCCAGTATGGAGATCTCTCCAAAGGACCATTTTAAGCCCCTTTTCTCTTATCTGGTTTATCTTTCTGTTACTGTAAAAGTTTAAAAAATTAATAGTATAAATTGACGAAGTTTGCAGGACTTTTTTTTTCTGCAGAACTGGGGATTGAACTCAGGTCCTTGAAAGCTCTTATTCTACTAAGGTATCTCCCTGACCCCAAAGTTGGCAAGACTGACACCCCTTTTGTTTCAATAGAATTTTGATTGAACGGTGAGAAACCTGTATTCTATATTTTGGAAGAGGAAGCTATACATTTTTTTCCACTTGACCTAATATGACCTATCTGTAAAAAAAAAAAAAATCAAATTAATTTAACTCATCTGAAGGATAATGACAGTCAATAGTGCCAGAGAAATTCGTCTGAAAATCATCAGTGGTTGAAGTGAACAGTTTGAGACATAAAATATCTTCGTTTCATAAGTTGACCCAAATATGAAGAAGTTATCATAGCTTGAACCCCTTTGGAAGCCACTACTGAATGTCAAGGTGACTATTTAAACTCCATGGTTTTACACATTATTTCAAACCTTTATATTTGTTTGTAAAATATCAAAGCCCTGCTTTTAATGCTATTTTTAGTTTATGACAGTAAAACAAGCAATCAAACTTATTGGGAGTTAAAAGAATTTTAAGTAGTCTTTTAAAATATTCTAGGGCAAAAAAAATAAATAAAATAAAATATCCTGGAGCAATGGTCTTACACCTTTGTAGCTGCCGTACCTGGAGGCCTCCCACATTTATATTTGAATAGCCATTAAATGTTTTTCCTTTAATTGGTTTTTCTTTTTTAACCCACTGTTTCCTTTTAACAATTTAAAAATTTTTATCAAAAAAAGAATGACCAATTGAGCAATGAAGGAATCTGGTTCAAACAATGGTTTGGTTGGATAGAATTATAACTTTGATTTCCTTGTATAGACAGCATTGATTACACCAAACAAAACCTGCAGACCATTTAGCATTGGGGCTGTCTTTGGTTGATTTTACTGTAGCTGTGCTGGCCCAGCAGCTAGCAGCAGCTCAATGGTCTTAGCACCTACAAAAGGTTTTTTCAGGTCCATATTACCTCCTAAAGCTTTAAGAGAACTATGGCCCTGTAGCCATGGCCTCTACTTAGCCACTCTGTGTCAGCTGTCGCTCTGGTTCTGACTACTGGATATTTTTGTTTTTGCCCAGATTTTAAACATAGATACTATCTTAAGCCTTAAGAACTTGTGAAGCCAGCCACAGGCACAGCTATTGCTAGAGCCACAGCATGTCACAGTCATGATCCACCTACCCAGCACCAAGAACACAGGCTCCTGTGGCTGGACCTATCTTGCAGATGCCGATCTGGGTTAGCCTAGGATGGGAGTGGATGGGAACATGGGCCCTCCCTGATCTCAGTTTGTGCCCCTCCCCCCAGTGGTTCCCTGATGCTTGGAACCAACAGTTTGCAGTTTAAAAGAACTTCTCTTTTTTTTTAATAGAACTTTTTAGTAGACAGCTTGAACATTACCTACCTCTAAGTAAACAATCTACCTGGTTGTTTCCTGCTGACAGTAGGGTGAAGTAATTCATTATGAGTTTAATATGCATAATGAAGAGAAGCTGACTTCTATTTTTAATAAGCAATTAAGTTTTAATTTGAAAAGGTTTAATAGTAGATATCCTAAATAATATTTCTCCTTCACAGTCACTGTCAATAATTACCAAATGCACAAATGCACCTTGGATAGTAATACTAGTACTTTCTACAGTCAGAGCTACAGTATCTTTTGGAATAGGGCTGAAAACTTCAGTTTTAATTTTGTAAACTCCACAAGCTTAGAGCAAAAGCTTATTTTCCGCAGCCATCAGATCCAAAGCTGTGCTTTTGCTTCTGGGGGTTGCATGGAAAAGATCTGTGATCCTGCATTTGATTGAAATTCAGGCTGGCCAATGGAAAGTGCAGGGATCCTGTATTTATCTCGGGGCCCCTGGATGATGGACCCATTCTCTAGTTTCCCTGACACTGTAAGAGTTGGCCATGCTTATCAAGTTTGGAGCAGTATTCATTAGCCCAATGTTTACCTTTTCCACATCTCAGACAAGGTTCTGGAGCAATCTTACTATTCTTATCTCCTTTTTTCTTTTTATCTTGTCCTTTTCTGCCATCTTTTTTCATATGACCTATTTTTCCACCCTTAAAACATTTGATATGATTTTCTTTTAAAAAAGACTGTAAAGCAGCTGCCAATAAATTAGCTTTGTATGGCTCTAAGCCAATGTCAGCGCAGGCCTTAAAATATTCTTCCCGTGATGCACTCTGCCTTTTCAGTATTTGCATTCTCAAAAGCCAAAGTTTGTAACAATAACTCCCTCAAATCTGGTACTCCCACTTTTTTGTGTATAGCTTCCCTTAATTGGGAGACAAAATCTATATATATGGCTCCTTATGAGATTGGAGAACCTTAGCAAATGATTTTTGAGCATCTCCTGGCCTTTCTACCTTTTCTCATGCCCTCCAGCAAAAATACAAGTTTGCACAATGCACACATCATCATTGCAATTGGGCTTGGGCCCAAGCCAGGCCTCTGACCCACTGAGTTGATCTGATGAAACATTAACTGGAGGATTTCGTCCCCTGTTAACCCTCTCTGGAATATGTGCTTCATCTTTACACCAGGTTCTAAACTGCAAATATTGGCTTTGCTCTAAAATTATATGGAACAAAACTTCCTAATCATGAGGAATTAATCTATGTTCATGTGCTAATCTTTGTATTAATCCAATCACATAGGCTGATTGCATACCATAAGCCATAACAGTTTGCGTTAGATCTTTAATAACTTTGAATGCCAGAGATTGGTGTTCCCATTGTACATACCCCTGGGGAAATTGAGCATTTGGTGGGTGCTGTTGAACCACCACAGGGAAAATACCCAAAGGGGCAGAAGAAGCTTCAGGGTCTTCCTGTTGTCTCCCTTGCATAAGGGAGATATCACACTTTCATAAACTTTTATGGGGGCTTCCTTTTTCTCATATAGAGGAGCAGAATTGTTAAAAGATGGTGGTAGAGGCTGAATTTTTGTGAACTGAGATGGAGGAACTACAGGGGTACAGACTTCCATTTTTTCGATCAAATTAGAAATCAATTGTGATAATTGTCTTAGCTTGGCTCACAGTTCCCATACCTCATTCTTAGTTTCCTTTTGTTCTACATCCTCCAAATCCTCAGATTCTGAAGAGTTGGTTTGTAATTCCACAAATGTCCTTTTAGAACCCAGTTTGTCAGAGTCATCCCCAATATAGAGCGTTGAGAAATTTAAAGAACTGACACTCTTGGTATTCTGGGGACTGCCCTCATGTAGGGGATCATGAGGGGATGCAACCTTAACGTATTTATGCACCGCAGAGGCCCCCTGCTCTATTTCTGATCTTTTTTTCTAGCATCCACATTTGAGAGTGATGAAGGCAGAGGTCTTAAAAAGGTATCATGTGCAGATTCATATTTGCACGGAAGCTGCTCTTGAGGTTTAGGAATATCAGCATCTGAAGCTGACCTTTCCAAATGTTTCTTAGACTCCTCTGAGTCCAATTGATATGGTTCCAAAGCTAAGGAAATTAGACTACAAGGAGACCATACATGAAGAGGAATTTGTTTCCTGTTTTGATTAGCATGATACAGCACTCTCATTACTTGTTTCCAAACTTCTAAGTTTAAAGCAGCCTTTCCTGTAGTCTGGAACCAATAACAATGTGTTTTTATAAGGGAAAATAATTCCTCAAAACTCTTTGGTTTCTCCTTTTCACCCACTCCTTTGAGTAACGTCCGAATAAGATGGACATACTCATTTTCTACTGAAGCAGATTTTCTCATCACTCTGAGCTTTTCCAGTCTCACCATACTCTTTCTCACGTGGTCAGGCCTCTCTTAAACTCACCCCTGGTTGTCTTCCATGCCCCTTGGGCACCAATTGTTATATGTTATAAGTTGATAACAAAAGAAAGGACGAGAATACCCAATGAATATAGCTTCCGAGGTCTCACTGAGATTAGTCTCTCCAAGTGAGCCCAGAACCTCAGAAGCATCTGACATTTATTGAGGGCTAAAGCAGGCTAAGGAATGTGCATAATTACTTTAGTGAACACAAACTAATATCTCTATCCACTTCCACCATTTGCCTAACACTAGGTTCTCACAAATGGTAGCTGATAACATCCCAAGCAAGGGATCAAAGAACAGGGCACCATCAGGAGAAGTTGTTACCTGCAGCCTTGAATCCCAGCTTGCTGGGATTTACACCAGAGAGAAAGCAGTTCTCCCTGGGCTGTTTATTGCTCCCTGCTCTTTTGAGACATTAGGCTTTTGTCTTGTATCAATATTTCTACAGATAAGGTAAGCAAAATCTGTGTGTGTGTGTGTGTGTGTAACAGGTTTGAACTCGGTTTCGTCACATGAGCTACACTCCCAGCCCTTTCTGTTTTTATTTGAACAGGTCTGGATAAGTCACTAGGTTACCCATTGAGCTCTAATTTTGATCCTCTTGCCTCAGCCCTCCAGGACACAGGGATTACAGGCCTCTAGTCCCACCTACAGAAGCACTTTTGATGGTATGATGAATGTATACTGAAGCGAGTTCAGTAGGAAGACTTTGGGCAGTAGAGGGATAAGGAGGGGAATCATGGGGTGAAGCAGCTTTTGAATTTGACATGACTGTAGCTTAAATGTGTGTGAATACTGGCTGGTGCACTGAAGAAGAGCTTGAGGATCCTGAAGAGACAGAGAGTAACAATTTTAAAAGAGTATGAGGAACTGGGACAAAATACATGAAGAGATTAATTGTAGGTAGAAAAATACTTTCTCCATTTTATTTTATTTTATTTTTTGGTACTGGGAATTGAACTCAGGACCTCATACATGCCAGGCAGGCACTGTGCCGCTGAGTTAAATCCCCGGTCCACTTCCTTCATTTTAAAAGATAAAAAGGGAGCCGGGCGTGGTGGCGCATGCCTGTAATCCCAGCACTTGGGAGGCTGAGGCAGGAGGATTGTTGTGAGTTCGAGACCAGCCTGAGCTACAAAGTGAGCTTAAGGCCAGCCTGAGCTGCATAGTGAGACCCTGTCTCAAAAAGACAAAAAAAAAAAAAGACAAAAAAAAATAAAAGATAAAAAGGTTCATAAGTTTTGAGGTAAGAAGCTGAGATGGAGTAAAGAGTGCTTGAAATAGCAGAGGAAAAGCCTAGAAGAAATTTAAATTCTGGCTAATTAAAAAAAAAAAAAAATATATATATATATATATATATATATGTATACAGAGAAAGAGAAAGAGAGAGAGACAGAGAGAAAGAGAGAGAGAGAGAGAAAGCATACATGCCTAGAAAAAATAATGTTTATGTAGAGTAAAAAGGCCTAAAATGTGCTGGATGTGGTGGTGCATGATGTAATCCCAGCACCCAGGAGGCTGAGGCAGGATGATTGCTGTGACTTGGAGGTCAGCCTGCATTTCATAGTGAGATTCCAGTTCAAAAAAATAAATATTTGCTACTTTGGAGATTAAATAGGACAAAACATTCTATTTTATCTTTTCCTTTGACAAATGAACCCCACAATTAATTGTGGTAAATTAACCCAAATTTCATTTATTTTTATGTTTAACTGTCACATGAAAATTATGCATACTTGGATTTTTTTTTTTTTTTTTTCCGGAACTGGGGATTGAACTCAGGCCGTTGCACTTCATATTTGTAATTTAGAAGGGCTACTTGCATATCTACTGATATGTAAATGTTAGAAAATGAAACTTTGGGGTGGGGAGATAGCTCAGTAGAATAAGCACCTGCCTGGCAGTGCAAGGGCCTGAGTTCAATCCCTGGTTTCACAAAAAAAAAAAAAAAAAAAAAAAAAAAGAAAGAAAATGGAACTTTGTCCACAAGTTCACAGATTCTAGTTTGATTCCTTTCAAATGCATCTGACCAAAAATTTCTGATTTAAAGATGGTTTTTGCTTATACAAAAAAGAAGTTTATTGGCTATGTTGTTGGCAGTTGAGAGGGCAGACTGTATACCCTGTGAGATCAAACAAGATGATCAGAAAGCCTATTTTTCTCGTGTGGTGGGACTTGCTTTCTCTGGATTAGCTAGTATCTCTGGTGAGTGCTCCTACATAGTGACAAAATGGTTCTGTTGGCTCACAACAAACGTCATTTCTAGATCCACAATATCAGTAGGAAGAGAGCTGGTCTTTCCTGGTAGTTTTTGGCAGTGTCCTGAGGTTCTGTTGGGAATTCATTAGCTTGTCAGGCCATATATCTGTTCCTTAAATAAAGCTCAGGAGCATGAAATTGTATGGGTCTGAGTCATATTTGCCCTGAGAAAAAAGAAAACATCTAAGAAAGGTCAAGACCATGTAGGAAAAGTAACAAGGAGCTGGGGAGATAGCTCAGTAGACTGAGTGCTTGCCTGGCAAGCACAAAGGCCTGAGTTCAATACCTGGTTCCTCTAAGAAAAAAATAAAAATAAAAATAACAAGCTCAATAAATTAAAGCATTTACATTTGAGGAAAGGAAGCTAAAACCAATATGAACAGAAGATCATGACATATTAAAAAAGATTTTTTTTTTTTTAAAGGATGGTAGTAAGCAGTCTTGGATGAAACAAAGCATTTTATTATAGATGAGTTTTGTCAGATTTTCTTTTCTTTTTTTTTTTTACAAAATGATCAGTTTTTAAAAAATATTAGTTCTTATATTTCTTTATATAGGTTTATATAGAGCCTTGCTGAAGACAATTCAATCTTTTCATCTTCGTGTTTCTAACACTAACAAAATGAGCCATTACATTTTATTTTCCCATTCCCTAATTCTTTGTGAAACTAACACCTTATCTTAGAATATAGGTGATTAAAATCTGGGAGAGACATACATACAGGAGTCAGAGAAGACTTAGTATTTGGACAATTCTGTTTGAGTACCTAGAAAATGATCAACTTAATTACAACTCTTTACAGTCAGGGTAACTTAGCCCTAGCCTGGGACTTTGGATATTTGGATGGGTTTTGTAGATGAGAAAACCAAGCCTTAAATTGGTTAAGTGATTACCCAAGGACAAAAACTGGGTAATGGTGGAGTGTTATGGTTCAGATCCGAATTGTCTCCCAAAAGGCTTGTGTGTTCAGGCATTGGGCTGTTGAAAGGTTGTTGGTGGGTGGCTTCATCCTGGGATGGCAGTTTGCCTCTGTTTGGAGGGCTGGGACTATCTGAGTACAGGCATACCTTCAAAGTACTCCAAAGATTGAGGAAGTACTCTCATTGTTAAGGAACAGTATGATGTGATGGCTAAAAAAGAGCTGGGTGAGATGTAGCAGCCATAGCAAGATTCCTCAAGATAGCAGCAGAAGCTGGGCTTCAAGCCCAAGCCTGTGCCAAGGAAGTGCAGAAGGAAGAGGGCTGGACTGAATCTGTTATGGTGCCAGTGCTGGAAGGTCCAGTCACCAGGTTGAGTGCAAACTGAAGCCCAAACCCAAGATGACATGGAAACAGGTCAGACTCTAAAGTTGGATGCCAGGTGAGAGGAGTGGCCCTTGAGGCACAGGTGGCCTGCATAGGGTTGAGGCAGATGGCAGTGCAGGGGTTGACTCCTATCTCAGGATATTGAGGGGGCAGGAATGAGTCTTCCTGGCAGGGTACAGAAAAGTAAGTGAGAACCCTCTGGGTGTGTCTTGGGTGATTGGTAAATTTGCTTCTGGATTCCACAACTTAAGTCATTATTTTTGACTGACTGGCTTGCCTAGAACATTTCTTGTGAATGACTTTGGGATAGTTCTTCAACTGCCATTATGGGTTACCTGGCTCTTCATTCTGCTTTCTGCCTACACAGAGGTAATTTTGCTATTCAAGTTTACTTGAAAGTTTAATTCTGAGCCAGTCCTAATTGGAATGCATACCTCTCTGAGTTAACTCTGAGACCAAAGGGGGAAAAATATACCAGAAACATTTTGAGATCAAAGCAGCCATGGGGCTTGTGGCAAAAGGGAGCTTGTAGATAGGTAGAGCCAGAGATGTTGAACTGTAAGTTATGGGTATGGTGATAGAACAGTAGAGGTAAAGAAGACTATGCTTATGTTAGGGGTGGGCAACTATCCTTTCTGGAATCACAGTTCATACCCCCTGATCCACCTGAAAAATATAATATATTATCAGAATACACCCTGCACTCCACACAGTCAGAGGGTCCTACTTGAGAGTTCAGACTAGAAAGACGATGATGTACAGCCAAGCAAAGTGGAAATGTGCCTAACCTGCACAAGGTGCTCAGTACCAAGCAAAACAGACCACTTGGCAGTCTGGGGGATGATAGGCAGAGATCACAGCCATCAGGAAGAACTAGAAAAGCTAAAAATTGCCTAGTCCACAGTTCTTTTACCAGCCCAGTGCAGCCTGTGCAGTGGTTGCATGGCTCATGAGAAGGATGATGGCTAAAAGTTAAAGAAGGTGCCCCCAAGCCAAGCTACTGTACCCAACATTGCTTTCTTGACTGTGCTATGGTTTGTGTCTAGTTGTCACCCCAAAGCCTCATGCAGTCACAGGGCAGACTTCTAGACTCTGTGATTAATTCATGCCCAGTGCTGGGGTTATGGGTGTGAGTGCTGCAGGTGATCTGGGATGGACAGCCTGAACGCAACACAAGGGAGACAGACTTGCTTTCTGTTGCCACTGCTGCCACTATGTATATACACACACACACACACATGCACACACAATTTTTGCAGACAAATACAAGTTACTTTTGTTTTAAGAACTGACTATTCCATATTTCTAACGATTATGAGACTAATCAAGAAATACACTCGGAAAGTGAATTATAGAGGAAAAGCTACCCTTCACAGGCTGTTCCACAGGCCTGAGGTCTGTGGTCAGAGTCCAACTCCTTGTCGCTTAAATCTATTTTATGCACATGTGACTAGCGTTGCTGTAAAGTGTGAATTAAATAAACGTCTCCTTCCTTAATTTGGGGTATTGGGTATTTTTGTCCCAGCCATGAGAGAAAAGTAACTGAGACAGACTGATTAAGTGGTGTAGGCCCTGGGATCTTCTCATGCTATTTTTCTGTCTTTTTTTTTTTTCTGGTGGTACCAGGGGTCAAACTCAGGATCTTGTGCTTGCCAGGCAAGCACTTATTCCACTGAGCTATCTCCATGGCCCCCTGAACAGTTTGTTTTCACCTGGACTTAATGGACCTCTCAAGGTCCCCTAGGGCCCCAGGACTTCCTGAACAGCCCCACCATTTTCCATGAGGTGGTAGCCCAGGCCTTGATTTGTTATCTTGCCCACTGATTGAGAAAATATTTCATTATACATATCACGTGCACCTCTGAGTGTCTCACGGGTTTAGGGACATATTTGGACATGTACATGGCCACCCGATGGGATGCCAATGGAGGAACGTACAAGGTGTGAGAGCCTGGCACCAAAGCAGAGAATCTGAGAGTCTTATGGTCAGGTAAGGCACACACGATGCCTAAAAATGTAGAGACAATTCTGCATAAATGTACAGATGTATCTAGGACTCTTGGGGAATGGTGCATTTTTACTTGCTACTCTTTTTCTTTCTCTCTGAGACAGGTTAGCATTGTGTGGCTCAGGCTGGCCTCGAACTCACAGCAATCCTCCTGGTTCAGCCTTTTGAACAGTGGGATCACAAGCAAATGATCACAAGCCATGCCTAGTCTCTCCTTTGTATAACAAGATTAAGAAAAAAAAAAAAGGAGACCATACAGGATTGGGATGAAAAGGTTCAAGAGATTTCTGAGTAAGCTAAGATACCTGTGGGACATGCCAAACAGTTATGTGCCCTAGAACCCCAATACTGATTTATTTATTTATTGTTTGTTTTATCTTGTTTTTTTTTTAGACTGGGTTTCACTATGTAGTTCAGGCTGGCCTTAAGCCTATGGCAAGCCTCAGCCTCCTAAGTGCTGGGATTATAGGAATGTGCCAGCCCATTTGTCTTAAGAGTTATTAAGCATTACAGGGCTATGATTGGGGGCTATGGAAGAAACAAGTGGAACAGACAGTTCTAGTGGAATTCTGGTCCCAATTATGGAGAATAGAAATCCAGTATGCAGCATGGGGGTAGGAGTTGCTAGCTATGGACAAAGACTCTATCACTGTATTTGCCTAGGTGATGGTAAGGAGAAGATATCCAATAGATGACTGCTTTGAAAGCCTTTTGGCCAAGCCCTTTTCTGGGATAGCACAAGTAAGATTTTACAGAAGCAGCATTCATAGCTGCAGCAGCATAGGGTACTATTTGCCTGCGCTGTGACAAGGGCATGCAGGCCATACTGGGGTCAGTGTCTTTGCAAGTTGCTAAACCACCCCCAGTGATTGAATCAAGAGCTAAGACCAATAAGATGCTGGAATGGACAATGTCCATTCCTAGAGGTGCTTGTGACACTAGTGACAGTAGTAGTCAAGACACAAAATAGAAAGGAATAGCAGTCATAGAGATGAATGAAGCTGCCAGATGGTTAGAGAATGGGAAAGGAAAAACAGCCAGTGAGCTGAGCTAAGGGGAGTATGAGTAGTAGTGACCTATGAAAAGTGGCTCTTCTGCGTGGAGAGTGGGGCTGACTGTGTAGATGGCACAAAGCAAAAAACAGCAGAGTTAGAAAGCCATTCAAGTGACAACAAATGTGGAAGGAGATGTACAAAATAATGTAAAGTGAGTCAGAGACACTAGCAGTCTGTCATGTGGCTGTCCAAGGCTTTGTAGGTTTGCCAGGTAATGAGTCTGATGCCCTTGGGAAGATGCAAACCATTTGTCACAAGACACCTCGAGAAGCACCAGGGGCTACCATGGCCTGGGGGATAGCAAAGGCTACAGATATTTCCATAAGGTACTCTGGTGTTTCATATCCTGTATAGGTGTGCAAGGCTTGTTTCAGGCTGCATCCTTGAAGCATGGGTATACTAGCTGGACAGGTACTTATGTCGAGGTGTCTGGTATGAGTGTCAGGTAGATTATGTTGGGACTGTCTCTGGAGGGAAGGATGCAGGTGTGCACTCATGTGTGTGGATACTGCTACTGGCCTCTTGCAAGAATTTTCCGTAAATAGATCACTGGGGAAGCCACCATTAGAAGTCTTACTTAGTTTAGTGAGATGAGTAGGTACCTTTGAATAGTTGACAATGACTGGGGCACTCATTTCATCAACACTGGCACAAAAATTGGGCTGAGGACAGTTAAGTACAGTGTCACATTCCCCTGCCTTACAGCTCACAGGGGTTGACTGGCTTGAACTGAACCAGCATGGTGCTGGATGTGGGAGGCCTGCCTGAGGATTGTTGCTGGTAGCATAAGAGGCAGAACTGGAGAAGGAGAAAAAAGGCTGTTGGGGGCTGTTGGTTTTCCAAAAGGTACCCCAGCCATCCTTACCAACAGTGAGGTTCCAAGCCCCTCCACAGATGAGGAAAGCCGAGCCTCCATCAGGAAAGCCAATGTGACGAGCTTCTCCAGAAGACTGAGCTGTGCACCACCTTCCCTTCCAGAGCCAAGAAGTAACGGTCAAAGCGAGAGCCAGAGCTTCCCTGGAGTACACCACAGCCATTCTCAACAGCAAGGTCTGAAGCTCCTTCGATGATGAGAACAGTCGAGTTCATCAGGGAAGCCAGAAGGACAAGCTCCTCATTCAGTTATTGCAGTGCACTTGGCTGCACAACAGAACTGGTCGATAAATCCCTAGTGTTAAGATACTACACCCTTTGGCTGCAGGACACAGAAATCAAGCTTGGACTGAGCCGGAAGCTTCCTCACTGTTGGCTAGTATGCATTACACTAACATGTTACACTAGCAGCATGCCAGGTAGGATGTGCCTGCTGGCACAATAGTGATACAGTTGGTCTGGATATCCTCATCAATGTCTAACTGGACCTTAAACCCACTCCGAGGGAGAGGGCTCTCATGTGTACTGCAAGCCAGGACAAAAGCTGCCTGCTGAAGCCACTGCTGTCATTTTGTGAACTAGATATGTTGTGCCACTGAAATTACCATGTGAGCATCTGTCTGTGCTTATAGATCACTGCATGTCACCAACAACAGCAGAGGGGACCCTCTTGCAGCAGTGGACAGTGAACAGTGACCATGGTGGAAACCCAGAACATGTACAACTGTTGGATATGTGGCAGATTAGTCTGTCTCAGTCAAGGGGCAGGTACTTCCTCCAAAATTGGAGTAACTTTATGGGGATCCTGGAACTGAGATAAGGTCTTCCTTTGAATAGCATACATGAGGAAAAATGTGAGTGAATCCTGTCCCCAGATTGATCACTGATTAATGTTTCTACTCTATTAATGTTTGTGCCACTCTAGCAGTGAGCATCTGGTGGCTGCAGTCTGATTGGCATAGCAGCCTGGTGCTCACCTCTCAAAGGAGATACATCCTTTCCAGGGCACAGGGAACAGCAACAAGGCTCAGGAAGATTGTAAGAGCTGGAGGAAGGAGTGAAGTGTAGAGAGAATTCCTCAGACCATAGCCAAAGAGACTCCATCTTGCGCCCCAACCCCGTCTGTCCAGTGCTTCCCATCCCCAATAGGTGCTGGAGCTGTGTGCCAGGGTGCAGCACAAGGCCATCTACCACGAAAGCCAGTGGTGCTTGCTGAGCCCAGCAAAGTGCCTGACAAGGATGGAGCGAAAGTGGAGTACATATAGCTTTTCACAAGGATTCTTCTAGCTTTTGCTACTGCAAAAGATCTATAGAACTGATAGCTTAATGAAGAGGGCATAGGGGAGTGCTGCAGTGCTGCAGCCTGCAGGCCATCCATCACTCTGTTGACCTCATTTACTTGTCACACAGCCTTGTCCAAATCAGTATCTGGACGATCAGCCTCGTCTCAGTTTGGACCTGAAGAAGGGCCTGGTCAGGCCTGGGGACTCCTTCAGGCGCAGGTAAGCATTCTGTGGCTCCCTGTACCAGGTCCTCTTGCAGCCAAAGTATAGGATATTCCCCCAGGCCACTGGGGAGCAAGAGGTATTTGGGTGTGTCAAAGAATTCCTGCTTTCTACTGGCAATCCAGCCTGGATCACCTTGCCTAAGGATTCTCCAGACCTGTTAAGGTTTTGTCATCCTTCTCTGAGATAAAGGTAGTGGGATGTGGACCTTTTGTTGGGCAATATTCCAGAAGTCTAATTCTGCTGGTACTTTCCTTCCCAGATCCTTCAGAATTTTTAGAAAACTTATGAAGTAGCCTAGGTCTTCATCTCTTTTTAAGGCTATTCTTATACCCTATCTGGATCTTGACCTATAAAAGTCAAAATTACTTCTTTTGTCTCCTTCATTCCACTGCATCTTGCTAAAAAAGCAGTGACCACAGAATGCTGTACATCTCAGAGACTAGGTATGTAAGTTAGAGCTGCTTGTGGATTCCCTGGAGGAAAGTGGAATTAGCTGTACCTACAAAAGCCCCTTCAAAATATTAATACTGGTGACTAATTTTAATTTTTAATAAGTAATTTCTTTAACCTCATTGAACAAGTGAAGAGACTGAGGAAACAATGCAATCTAATAAAGAATATTGGAGTCAATGGAGTTCACTCTTTTGTCTGGCAAAATATCTATTAACTCCCTGCCAAGGGCCACACAGATGAGGCCAAAGTTACAAAATGTAATGGAGTAGGGGGAAAGAAATAAAGGGGCGGAAGGGCGTTCAGCTCATGGTTTCAACAGGAAAAATATGTTGATGGGCTACCAAAGACAACACTTTAAAATCCCATCTTCTCTTCTCGACTTCTATGCAACTGTTGGTTGAATATGGATGAGTTTTTAAAAACCTCAATTAATTTTAAGGAAGGAAACAAAGTAAGTGTTTTTCTTCTCACCAGGGAAGGCAATTTTGATGTTAAACACCTCATTGATAGTGGTAATACTATGCAGTTAATTTTAAAGATGGGAACAAAAGAAGTGTTTTCCTTCTCACCAGGGAAGGCAGTTTTAAACACCTCATTGAGGG
This sequence comes from Ctenomys sociabilis, assembly GCA_004027165.1. Classification (NCBI taxonomy): domain Eukaryota; kingdom Metazoa; phylum Chordata; class Mammalia; order Rodentia; family Ctenomyidae; genus Ctenomys; species Ctenomys sociabilis. The sequence continues at coordinate 33,861 of PVKA01012490.1, forward strand.
TAGTACTGCCAGGCTCATTTGGGACTTGATAATAGCTCCTCTTGACAAGACAATACAGAAAACACAGGGAGAAACCCACCAACACTTAGAGGAGTTGTCACCCCCACCTACTAGCAAAGGCACATTTTCTGTTTCCTGAAAGGAGTGTTAAGAGTGCAGCGCAATCCAATTATTTTTACAATGCCAAGTCCCAAGGAATTGAATTCAGGAGCCTCCTCCGCTGATGTCAGTGGGACTTGGTGTGGTGAAATGGATTCCCCTGGGCTTTGATACAAAAAGAGGAGAGTGGGGAATTTCCACTCACGTTTATTTATTTTGCCAAGCTAGAACATAAAAGGATGATAATGTTCCTTTTATTGCTGCTATAAAGCTACAATTAGTAAATAGGAAAAGAAAAGAATATAGGAAAAAAAAAAAAGAAAGCAGTTGCATTACTTCTATGGCCATAAATTTGTTCATTATTGTGAAGGAAAAACAATCTGATGGCGCTTTTCAGCAAGTGAGTGGAATCAGATATTCTGGTTGAAGGCTTCAGCTTGACATCGCGAGAGGAGCTCTGTGTGTGACCACAGAATGCTGTGCATGTGACCACAGATGCTGTCTTGGCCTCACTGGCTTTGTGCCTCAGGATTCTGGGCCTAGTATCATGTTTTGTTGTTTTGAAAGACAGAAATCATAAATGCAAAACTTACTGAGTTTAGAGAGAAGAGATGTAATAGGCCAATGGGGGGGACTATTAAAAGGTAAAGATAATTTTGTTCCAACTATTTAATTCTAAATACTTTAACGCTCACAGATTCATGGAATTGTTAATAGGCTGATTTCTTAGGAATAATTTAGGCTGTTTCCTCATTTTGAAACAATTTGGGAAAGATTAGGAAGACAGAGCCTCTGAGAGGCCATTTAGCAGAAAGCTAGCTACCGGTTGGTTTTCAGGTCAGTGTTCTTTCATCTAGTTTTGGTTTCAAAAGTAGAAGAGGTTAGTGGCTACCTGCTTAGAGTCTTTCACTCAGCTATAAGAAACTATCACTTTCAATGTATTAACCGGCTTATAATCACTGTGAAAATATTTGATATAAGCAATTTGTGGCTCACTGTTTCAGAGGTTCTAGTCCATGGTTCCATTGCTTTGGGCCTGTGCTGAGATCATTCATCACTGTAGGCACACCTGGTAGAGGAGAAACACTTATTTGCCTCATGGCTAGGAACTGAAAGGAAAAAAAAATGACTGAGACTCCATAATCCCCTTTGTGGGCATAACCTCAGTGACCTAAAAGCCTCTCCCTCAGCCCTACCTCCTAAAGGTTCCACCAGTTCCCAACAGTACAGCCATGGAGACCAAAGCCTCCTCTACATGACCTTTGGGAGTCATTCAAGGTCCAAACCATATTATCCATGTTTATAGTTACGACCAATTTGTAAATGCACAATGCTTGAAACTCAAAAAAAGATAACAGCAAGCAGAACTGCACAACATCATGCAAAAGGAATTGATAACCATATAGCAGGATATTCTTTCAGAGTGAAAACAGCCACCTGATGTGTACTTCCCTTCCCTGAGCACAATGCACAGAGAATATCACTGCCCACAAGGGAGGCCCACGTGAGAAGAATTAGGTGTAACCCAAGGACTATGTTATAGATTCCTCGGGGCTTTTACATTTAGAGACTCACTTCCATTCTTACTCAGGCATTCTTGAGACTTGCAATACATGGAAAATAGGCTTTGAATAGATTAAGGGAAATTTTTATACAGGAAATATGATAAAGCAATAAGATGATTGGCTACATGTTCTGGTATTGAAAGCTTCAAGTAATAAGAGCTCTCTAGAAATATAAGTATATTTTTTTGGTTCCAGAATATTATGAATGATATTACATTAGCTTTCTCAATAACAGGCCATTTTTTTTTTTTCTGAGTATAGAGATATCTCTCCCCAAACTACTGAGGATGAACTTCAATAACTTCAAATGTTAATATAATTTTCTTATGCACTCTGTCACATTACTGTCTACAGAATCTGCCCTTAGATGTTTCAGTTTCCCTCAGGGGTAGCAAGGGGCTTCCATTCCTTCTTTGTGCTTTGTCAGCTCCAGGGACTCCAGGAAGTTTCTGATTGCTCTGGCTTTGGTTCTTTATGAGCTCTTGATCTGCTTAACATGTCTCTGAAGTCACTAGAAATTCTGCCTGGCAAGAAGTACCTAACCAAGTGCTCCATGGGCAAGTGTGCCAAAGAAATTCTGTCCATGGTAGCTGTTACTAAGCACAGATTTGGGGTTACCTCATCTCTCTGGGTCTCTCACAGTTCCGGGTTCAGATGGGAGGAGCTACCAGTAGGTACTGGGAGAGAGCTATGCATTCCAGTGGGTGCACACCAGTCTCCTCACCAGGTCTGCAGTTCCTTAAGGGCAGTAAATGTTCATGTTCACTCAGCTCCTGGCTGCTGAGAAAGTCACTTTTCCTGTGCAGACCCTGCAGAACTTCCCAGGGTCCCTTCTCCCCTTCATCCACAGCCAAGCTGCCCAGCCCAGTGCTGCCCCAGCAGAAAGGCTTCTGAGCGTCAGAGGAGTCAGACATTGTCATTTCATCTTGCTTCAGGACACAAGAGACAAGGTGACTTTGGCCAAAATTTGGTTTCCTTGGGGATTCTTCTAAGGAAATATACTATTCATATCCTTTTAGATGTCTTCGAGGCAAGCATGTGGGGGCTATGAATATCTCTATCTCCTGAAATGAGTTCCCTTAAGCCTCCTAGGTTTTCTTTCAATAATATCAATGAAAAGCTCTTCTCAGATGTCCTAGACACAGTTCAGCATTTCCCCGAAGACTCCTGGTCACCCCTGGAACCTCCTAAATATTAGGAGCAGTTGCTGCTCACTGACACAGGAGTAGACTCTCTGGGGTTCCCCATTCCTGTCAGAGATGGAGGAGCACCTTGGCTTAGCAGTGCAGTCCCCAAGTGGGATGAGCCACTGTCCCTGCCATTAGGGAGCTTATTATACAGCATGCAATCAAGGACATGTTTTAAGTGTATACAAAAGACTCATAAATAGAAAAAAAAAGGTCCAGTTTTAAAGGCTCAGAAATGAGAGTGCTGGGTGGCTTGAAGAAAGAGTCGAGGTCTGGACTTTGAGAGAAAGGTTAATCTTGGGTTCAAGCAAGAGGAGTCAAGAGAGGAGTGTAGTGGAGACACTAAAGGAAGCATCACCAGGAGGGAAGGAAGGAATCTCCCAGACCAAGTAGCTGCTTAACCGCAGGCAAGTTACTTAACCCCAAGGAGTCTTGTTTACTCATCTGTAGAAAGGATAATAGCTGTGACTGACTGACAGTGCTGTGGTGAGGAGACAGCGAGAACTCCACACAGCGCTCCCTCCCTTCCTTCCCCCACTGTCCCATTTGTCAGATGTCAGCTCCTAGACGTGGCCTCGCAGCATGACCCCTATGCTTCCTGTCATTCTTCACAGTTAAGTGCGAGCGTGCACTCCACTGTTAGGCAAAAGTATACGCAGTATTCAGAAGTAGCAACTCCTGGGAAATGTCCTCAAAGGAAGGAGCTATACTCACAGGCTCTGCTTCTTTCTCCCCTCTGGAATGCAGACTGCTGGCTGGAGTTGGTAAGATCCACATCCTTGGGAGGGGCAGCTGTGTGTGTCAGAGGCAGCAAGGTGGAAGCGGCCTGCGTCTCCACTCGTGGAGAAGGCCAACTAGCCTGGCCTGAGTGACCTCCTGAATTTTGGTTTTGTCTTTTTCACACAGTCTCTTTACATAGTTCAGGCCAGCCTTGGGCTCACTTTGTAGCTCAAGTTGGTCTGCAGCTTGCAATGATCTTCCGCCTCTGCCCCCTGAGTACTGGGATTAGACCTCCTGAATTTAAGATGGGTAAGTATCTGTCTTGGGTAAGTCACAATTATTTGGGCTTTTCTTTTTTTTTTTTTTTCACTTTCTAATCTCAGTCTTAGCTAATTCTAATGCATAAAGATTTATTTAAAGATATAACTATTGAAGCAATGTTTGAAATAATGCTAGCAATTTGAATGTTTGTTGATAAAGCAGTAGTTGAATGCAGTATGGTCTATTTGTTTATTCATGGAATATCTTTGAGTATCTATTTCTAGCGCTGTCCTATACCCGAGGTACAGCAGAAGACCAAAGAGACAAAACTGTCCCTTCATGGAATTCATATTGAACCAGGTGCATCCAAATTATGGAATATTATGAAGTTGTCAAAAAGTAAAAGTTATTTCATATTGCCATTGTCCTTAATATACTAGTTTATAATGTTAGAGAAGTGTCCTATCAATAATATTTTTTTATTTTCTCTCTGTATGTATGGGGTGCTGGGATATTTTATGAATTCTTTTTTTTTTTTTTTTAATGTATTTAGTACAAGGTCTCACTCCATAGATCAGACTCGGAGTAATTCTGTTTTCATCCTCCAAAGAGCTAGATTATAGGCACGCACCATCATGCCCCGTCTCAACTGCCACCTCAGTGTGCCCCAGGGGCAGGGCCAGTACAGCAGGCCAGGGATAAAACCCTGGCAGCCATGCTCTGCCTAAGCAGGCACTTTAGTTTGCTGAGCTCTCTGGAGCTTTTATGAATTCTTGACGCCCTGGGAATGGAGCCCTGCTGATCCTAGGGAGACTGGCCCGCCCTCTCGGGGTTAGCTAATATTAGACAGCATAGCAGATACCTTCCTGGCGTCCTAGCAAATTCTTCCATGTGCAAAATAACTAATTCAGAGCTCAGAGCCACCACTCACCTCCTTTACCATACTGGCACAGGTTGAGCCGCTTGTCCCTTCCCTAATCTACAAGCTACATGCCTCACTTCGGTGAGAAAATAAAACAAAAGCCTACATGTTTATTCTTCTGCTCTGTGCTTTGTCACATCTGATTTGTGCACACCTCAGCCTCTTGGGTTCTGGCAGCTTTTCTGACACTGCTCTATGCCCTTTCCACCTCCCGTAAGTATGTCAAAATTGCGTCTGCTGAGTGTTCTTGGTTATCTCATGGGCGTAGTGGGACTAATGTTTTTTGTTACTGGCTCTAATTTTGATAGGATTACCAGGAGGAGAACATAGAACTGTGGAAGTCTGGGGAGCTCTTCAAAAAGAGAGTCTCCAAGTAAGTGTCGAGATCAGGTGTCTTATCAGACTTCCGACTGTGTTCAGATACATGTTGCTTAGTTGTTTTTTTTTTTTTTTTTTGTATTTTTAGGGAAGGGTCTACAGGGTGTTCAGGGTTCACTACTAGTACAGACTTGTAGTGATCCACCTGTTTATAGCTTCCCAAGAGCTGGGATTACAGGTATGCACTCCCACACCTGGTCTCAATCGCTGTCTCAGCACGCCCCAGGTGTGGGGCTGGCATAGAAGGCTTGGGGATAGAACTCCCAGCCCCTGTGCCTGCTTGCAGGAGCTTTATCTGCTGAGCTATTTGGCTGACCCAATGCTTAGTATGTTAATCACTGTTCCATTACTATGACAGAATACCTGAGATAATTTAATAAAGCAAAGGGTTTAATTTGGCTCACAGTTTCATGCATGTCAGTGCACAGTTGCCTGGCTCTGGTGTTTTGGGCCTGTGGTAACAGTACATCATGGTGGGAAACGCTTGGTGGAGGCAATCTGTTCATATCATGGCAGCTGGGGAACAAAAAGAGAGACAAGGAGGGGCCAGAGTGCCAATGGTCATTTAAAGCACATGGCCCCAGTGACCTAACTTTGTCCAAGTAGGCCCCACTGCTTAAAGGTTCCATTACCTCCCAACAGGGCAATGGACTGGGGATTGAGCCTTTAACACAAGAGTCTTTGGAAAACACTTCAGGTTCAAACTAAAGCAGTTAGTCACCGTTAAATGGGGGTGGAGAAGGTTAGACTCACCCCTTGATGAAGACCTTCACAGTGAAGTGTCCCAGACCTTGGGAAGACAATGAATCTTCTTGTAGGGGCTATAGGAAAATTCAGTTCAGCAAACTGACTCTGCAACCAACCTTCCTGGAAAACAGCTGGCATAGCAGATAAGGAGTTGGTGGGGGAAGTTCGGGGCTTCCAATGCACATGATACTGTGTCACGTGGTGGGGCAGAGCAGGGGTAGGTGACTACTCTTAGAGGTATTATTTGTTTGTCAAGTGCTCATGGATAGCATTCCTAGGCCTAGCAGGCAAGGCAGAAGCAGGCCAATGCTCCTCCCAGTGGTAGCTGGCAGGTACAGGGGCAGGGCCCTACATCTGAGTCTCAGCACATGCAGGATCTACCAACTGAAGTTAAAAGGCACTGTCAGTCATGTCATGTGATTTCCACCCATTTACTTAACTTTTGAGTCTTCTTCTCCTTCTTCTCCTCCTCCTCCTTCTTCTTCTTCCTCTTCTCTTCTGTATTTGGTTGTTAGAGGATCTCACTATGCAGCTTGGACTCATAACGATCCTCCTGTTTACAGCCTTCCCAGCACTGGAATTGCAGGCTTTCGCCACTATGTCTGCACTCTGGGGCCCACTTAGCCCACTCTGGGGGTGGGGCTGGCATTGCATGTGTTGCCGGAGATCAAACCGCTGACCCTGCACTTCCCTAAGTTTGCCTAAGCAGGCGCTTTACTCTGCTTAGCTATCTCACTGGCCCCTCATCACTCTTGTTTTAAAGATAGAATAGTGAAGTCCAGCTCCTAGGATTGTTCAGGTATAATGTGAACTGTATAACCCTATGTCCTAAGCAAGCAGTGGGTGGTGTTACTGAGTGCTCCCTGGTCTGCCCCATGGGCATCTGAGAGGCTGAGGGAGATGACAGTTTTCTATTGAGGGCATGACTGGCTTCAGAGATGGGTTCTGAGATCTTGGGAGATTTGAACTCAGAGGAGGCCAGACTCAATTGGGCCTGAAGGCAAACTGAGGATTGGATCTAGGATATTGCAAATAAAGGGAAAAAGGTAATTGAAGGCCTTGAAATTTAGCATTTTAACTGCCCCATATGTGTGATGAGCAGGCAGCAGTAACTCTGTGGCTCCCAGACGCTTCATGTTTGGCAGATTCAGCCACATGATGGGAAGAGTTGCTGAGGGCTGCTTTTGTAGCTGAAGAGTTGAGAAACAATAGTTCTGGTTTATCTGGGCCCTCTGATTTCAGGATTTCAAGGAATATTAGAGAAACACCTCATAAAGAATGAGATCACTCTCTCTCTCCTCAATGGGTAGTCAAAGGTACAGTCAACAGGCAGCCACAGATCCAGGACACAATGTAGGGCAAGTGCTTCAGGGGTGAGAAGGGAGGTCACAGGTGCACTGAGGCAGTGGTTCTCAAGTGTGAGCGTGTAAAACCATTTGAGAAAATTTCTCAGATCCCACATTACAGCATGCATCAGGAATCTGGGTGGGAGTCCTGGATTCCAAGTTTCATCTGGGCTGACAAGCACTATGTTTATCACACTTTGAGAGCCACTAGTGTAGTGGAGTTAGAAAGCTGTGGCTTTGTTCATGGTGTGTCCCACTTGAGTGATCATGAAGAATGACTCAAGGGGCAAAATCTACAAAATTTGTGTTTCATAATTTCCAGGGAGAAAGCCATGTCAGAATATAAACTTAAGGGTCTCTTCTTTTAATTAAAGAAGCAAGCATTCACAGCACTCTTGGAAGGCTGAGACAGGAGGATAGCAAGTTTGAGTCCAGCCTGAAAAAGTTAGCAACTTAGTGAGACCCTGACTCAAAATATAAAGGGCTGGGAATATAGCTCAGTGTGAAGGCCCTGGGTTTAATCCTCAGTATCGATGTATCAGTCAATCAATCAATAACTAGCAAGAGAGACTCTTAAGGGTGAGGCTAGCCCCATGGGGGGAGGCAGTCAGTGACTTTGTGGCTACTCTTTCTAGGCATCCTTTAGCCAGATACAATAGAAGAACAGAGGTTTTGCATCCAGCTTCCAGGGGCACCAGGAGTTCCTTGGCTGTGCCTGCATAAATCGAGTCTCTGCCTATTCATATGGCCTTTCCTACTCTCTGTGTCTGGAATTTCTGTGCCTTTCGCTTACAAGGACATTTATCCTTAGATTTAGGGCTCACCATTATAATTGAGGAACACTTTTTCTCCATCCAGATCCTTAACTTAATTGCATCTTCAAAGACCCTTTTTTCAAATAAAGCCGAATTCGCAGGTTGCAGGTAGACATGTCTGTTTGGAGGAACTGTTCAGGCCATTACATCTTACCGTATCACTATGATCATTAGTTCTTTGTGATATCACTTAATGTCAGTTCCCTCTGCAATATTGTAGCCTTGCAGGTAGGAACCAGGAATCCAGTTTCTGTGATGTCCAGTGCCTGGGATGTACTAGGAATCCATCTTGTTTAATGAGTGAATTAATTTCATTTCCTTGAATTGCTTGATAATCCAACAATACTATTCTATTAACTGTTAGTGTAGCTTAGTAAAGCACATTATTATGGTTAGTGATTGCTGGATTTATTTACTCTTAAAATTGTACAGCTACGTTTTTTAGTGCTGAGGGATTGAACTAAAGGCCTTGTGCCTGCAGGACAAGTGCTGTATCACTCAGCTACACTACAGGTCTTTTTAAAATTTTATTTTAAGATAAGATAGGGCTTTAGGGGACAGGGAGATGGCTCCATAGAAGTGTTTGCCTGGCAAGTGCAAGGACCTGAGTTCAATCCTCGGTTCTGAAAAAAAAAAAAAAGGATAGCATTTTACTAATTTGCCCAGGCTGGCCTTAAATTTGCAATGCAGGTAGCTGGGGTTACAGATGTGCGCAGAGAGACAGACAGACAGACAGAAGTCTTTCCTCAGTCCACTTATTTTTCAAAATTTCCTTCAGGTGCAGTGTAGAGCCTGGCTAGCGAGACAACTCAACGGACTAAGTGCCTGTTTAGGCAAGCACAGGCACTGGGGTTTGGCCCCATCCCCAGGTGTGCTGAGTCAGTAGTCGAGTCGGGGTGCGGTGTAGTGCCACATACCTATAATACCAGTGCTGGGGAGACTGAAAACAGTCCATGCTGTGTAGTGAGACCCTGTAGTAAATACATTAAAGTAGTAGTAGTAATGATAGTAATAATAAGTGTAGAGCCTTCCACTCTTCTGCTAGAGTCGTATACTTTTTGAGTCTTGTTTTGAAGCTCCATTGCCACCCCATACACCTTCTACCACTCCTCTTTGGAGATAGTGAGTAAATGAAGACATTAGTTTGAGAAAACAGCCATGTCCTAGTGTAGAACTTTCTCATCCAGAAAATCACATGTCTTTGGATTTGGATGAGGTCTTCATTTTCAATTCAGTTTCCTCCCATGTGCCACTCCTGTGGGTGTAGGTGTTATACCCTGACAAAATTGACTCCATTGTGTTGCTCTTCTAACCTCGCCGTGTTCCTGTTCTGTATGTACCTACCCCTCCCAACTCCCTCACCCCTGTGACCCAAGCCTTATCTTGATGGACATCTGTACCCCTTCCCTATTTTTGAGGATCTTGGCAAATTCTGTGTACTTGTGACTCCACACTCCACCCAATGCTGAACTAATGACCCTGCAACTTTACAGGAATCAACCTAAACTAATGACCCTGCCACTTTACAAAAATCTCCCCACCCCTCCCCTGCCTTTGCAATTTTTAGGCTTAAATAGTTACTCATTTCTACACTCAGGGCCCCTCTCTGTCTCTTGGACTCAGGGTGCCACTGGGTACCAAGTTCAAATTTTTGGACTTGTCCAGTTGTCATTTGATTTTTGAGTTACAACAGTAGGGAGGGGACTGAGTTTGCCTTGGGTCTTGCCAGCGCTGTCTTTCTTCTGTTGTGAATAAAGGCTGGCACCCCTCCCCCCACACACTAGCTTTCTCCTCAAAGCACACTAGGCCTATTCCCTTGGAAGGTGGAAGGTGGGAGGCTCTCCTGCAACCCCCCAACTTGAGCCAAAGAGGTTGTGCCAGGTGCACTGGAAAGGGAAGGGTGTATGGGAGACTCTGGTGGAGATGGCTGTAATTTACATGGTATTCCCTCCAAAACTCACACAGAGACTTACTCCCTAATGTAACAGTATTAGGAGGTATGGTGTGAGGCTACAGGTGAAAGAAATGCAGAAAATCATCTGTTTCAAGCCCTCACAGGTTGAATTTGCATCGATAGGGGCTTCTGAGGGGTGAGTTTGCCCCTCTTTTGCTTCTTTCTTTTGGTTAGGACATCCTGGGACAGGTCTATGAGGACCAGGCCTTCACCAGACACTGGCTGTGCCATGCATTGACCTTCTCAGCCTCCAGAACGGTGAGAAATAAATTTCTTTTCCTTATAAATTTCCTTGTCTCCAATATTTTGTTGTAGCAGCAGGAATTAACTGAGACCCACTTGTACCACTTTTCACTTGTGTACAATATACTTTGGCTAAAATTTACTTAAAATTTGTGCCTCTGTGTAAATGACATCATCCTGCGTGGGTGTGCGCACAGCGAGACATTTGCCAAATGCTGGTGCCAGGGCTGTGCTGACTTCAAGAAACAACCTGGTAAGCTTTCTATTTCCGTGTGCTGGAGCAGTTGGAAAGCACGGCCTGCTAGCAGCCGTCGCTGGAGCCGCTCTCCATGAGAATGTGCCATTAAAGGAAGAATGAAAGCTACAGCGAGGAAGTGGTGTTGAAGACCAGCGCAGACCATTCCGCCTGCAGATGTGTGCTGTGGGAAACAGATTGTGTCTCTACCTTCCCATCTGGTTCAGAAGCAAACTCCACTGACCTCACAGACAGCTTGTCAGAATTCTGCTGTGTCTTCCGGTACACATCCGGGCTGTCTCCCTCAAGCTGTCTGCCTCAGCAATGCACCACGGGAACTGGGGGAGGAAGTAGGGGCAATGGAGACCCACCCTTACCTTCCTTTGCTAAGATGAGGGATGGGAGGTGGGCGAGTGAGACTTTGATTCAGAAGCTGTGGCCTCTGGGTGTGTAAAGGGTTTGGAAGTACTGTGCAAGTGTGGAGTTCTTTGTTGGCTTTAAAAATAATGTTCACAGCTGGCCTTTAAAAAGAAAGAGAGGTTGTAAGAGGCAAGGAGATTAAACTCTGAATCTACTTTTCTTTATCTTTGTGGAGAAGGAAGGTTTCATTCGAAAGGTTTTATCACCAGCAAGTTGACAGGACACTGTAGTTGCTCACTTCATTTAGGAGGGGACTGGAAAGTAATAAACTTCTTCCCACTTTATAGTTCCACCTTGCCTGCCGGGTAAGCCAGACATCCTGAGCTGTGGGGGTGATGAGAATAACTGGAGGAAAGAATAAAGACTCCAAATGACTTGTTATAACCACTCTTTTCAGCTAGAGCTTGAGATACATACATATATATATATATATATATATATATATATATCCCTATATGGTAATACCTAATATGAAAAATGTCTATGTAAGAAAGAGAGGGAAGTGTCATTTCATTTAATAAACTCTGTTCATTTCAATATATGGACATTTTTGCTAAATTACATTTTTTTTCTTCTAAATTTCATCATAGGGTTTATGAATGAAATGTCATTCTGACATGGTTTTAAATGACCAGATGAAGATTTATCATCAGTGTGTAATGTGGCTGGAATAATTCTGATATAGAAATAATTGCTTTTCCATAGGTGGTCCTGAATTTCATGATTGGGCCTACAAATTCAGCGTCAGCAAGCTGTCCCTAGATGGCTTCTCTGGGTCTCCTGAGGAGCTGGGCGTTTCTCTGAGGCTCTACCTGCTCCAAGCTCAGAGCATAATGGGAGCAGCAGGCTCCTGCTGGAGATCCCCCCGCTGCCTTTCCAGTGTTTCAGCATCCATTTGGTACAGGATCACCGTCTCATGCAAATGAGACTACAGTGTGAAGGGAATGTGCTGAGTTTTTCTCATACTGTGTGCACACACAGAAAAAAACCTACAGGGTGCCAAAGTCTTGTACAAATCCCTAGCTCAGTAGATGTACAAGTAAGCAAGTACCACATTCTCGAGGTGAGCAGGGTCTTGGAAAGGTGAGATTCTAGTTTCAGGATCTCTGTAAACAACCACAGGATAACAGGCGTACAGAGGCAAGCACCTCTACAAAGACTGGTTAATGCAAATGCTCTGGGCTGGGAGACAGTGGGAATTTACACAGATATGTCAGTTTGAAAAATTTTAGCTGGAATCCTGTTCTGGGTCCTGGGGATATAGGAGAGAACAAAATAGGCAAAAAATGTCTGCTCTCAAGAATGTTTTGTTCTAATAAGGAATCCAGATAACAAATAAGACAAAATTATATAGAGCATAGCTAGCAATCTATGCTAAGGAAGAATATAAAGTGGAAAGAGAGAAGAGACTTGAGCAAGTGTGTGGTAATTTTAGATCAGGTGTCCTGGAAAGACCTCAGGAGATGGCGGCATTTGAGTGAAGGCCTATAGGGAATGGTGCAGGCAGCCCCATGGCCATCTCTAAGGGGTGGAGACTGCCATGTCAGCACTTCTATGGGCCATTGGAAGATGTGCAAGTGGCCCAGGAGAAATGGGGCCAGAGATGTAATGAGGGTAAATGTGGTGTGGGTCTTGGAAGTCTTGTATGGATTCAGACGTTTAATTTCAGCAGGAGAAAACTCTGTTGGAGGGTTTGGAACGGAAGAATATGATCCAGTTAAATTTGGGCAGAGTCACTTGAAGGGTTGGGCTGAGACATAATAAAGGTGGGAGGAAAACCAGCAAGGAGGCTGGTGCAACAAGACGGGGAGCAGGAATGAAGGTGCCTGGAGAAGAGTGGCAGGGGAGTGGGCAGGCAGTGGCTGGATTCTAGACCTTCTGGAGATTGAGCTGGAACAACTTGCTGAACAGTGGATCTGAGAGTGGCAGAAAAAGAGAAGTCGGGGTAGCTATGTAAAATATATCCATTATATATATATATATATATATATATATATATATATATGCACATATTTGAGCATGCATAAAACGTTAAATTTTTCTGCCAGAGCAACTTGAAGGATTATTGTTTGCTAGGATGGGGAAGACTGCCAGAGGAGCAGGAGGTTTTTCAATGGAGGGAGGAATAGGAGAGTTTATAAAATGAATATCTGGATTTAGGCATGTGTTAATTTGGTTTCCATTACTATAACAACATAAGGGAGGTTGCTCATTTAGCAAAAAGCGAATAAGTTCATTTAGCTCATACATTTGGAAGTTCAAGAGGATGGGGCTGACATCTGGTTAGCTTTCATGAAGGCCTTACCATAGATGGCGTCATGGTGATAGCATATGGCACAGGAAGAGATTGCATGGTGAGGCAGGAAGTCAGAAAGAATAGGGAAGGATCACTTTTGCTTTTATGACAAGTTGCTGTTGTGGCAACTTCCCAGAGAAACCACTTTGTCACTTGTGAGGCATGTTCCAAGTGACATAATGACCTCACACCATCCATACCTCCTAAAGGTGCCACCTCCTCTCCACATTGCCACCTGGGAACTGATCTTCCAACCTTGAGCCCTTGGTGAACAAACTATACTCAAACCCCTCAGCAGGACATCTTAATTCTCAACTGAACACGGGGTGGCCAGGTGGAGACATTACATGGGCTGGTCATTGCCTTCATCTGGAATTCATGGGAATGCCAGGCCAGGAGTACAAAGGTCAGTGTCATCAGCATACACAGGCAATTTGAAGGAATCAGACCAATGACATCATGGAGTGGATAGATATATTGAATACTTTCAGATAAGGAAGGGAAGAACTGAAAATAGGACTTGCGGAAGGTAGGGAAAAAAGCAGGCACCCTGAAAGTTAAGTGAAGAGTGTCTTTCATAGAGGAGAGAAACAACCAGTCACCTGCTGATAGGAAATCGGGGAGAATAAGGCCTGAGAATTGAGCGTTAGGCTTAACAACATGAAGCCAGATGAATACGCAGACAAAACTAAAGCCAGAGCTGTGGAGGAAGGACACAGGCTGCACACTGGGTGCTGTCCTCCCTGTGCCAGCCAGAGCGCCCCTTGTGCCTGCTGTCCACTCCGGACTACAGCTTTCTCCAGGGGACCCGGGCTACTCCTCGTGCGTGGTGGGCTCATCCACACCTAGGAGTGGCCTGCCAGAAAGGACTGTCGGTGCCATTGGGTCATCTCCCTGGAACACGGAGCAGCTGCCTCAGCGGAATCTGAAGGTGAGTAACTGCATGCAGAAGGCTACGCGGTGGGAAGGCCATGGAGAAGCGAGTAGACTGCAGCCTCTAGTGCGCAGAAATCTTGAGTGTGAAGCAGAATTGCTGAAACAGAGAAAGCACATGCAGATCACAGAGCAGCAGCAGTGATGCCCCTGCAGAAGAAGCAGAGGCAGAGAACAGAGTGGTGTCACATGCATGGCGACGCATGTGTGGTGGGGAGCCCGAGTCAAGATCCACAGAGCACTGCGCTCCTTCCAGAACCACCAGCAGCCCTGGCCCTTCGGGGCAACTCCACCCTCAGGCCCTTGAGAGCCTTGTTCTCTGGCGCCATGTCTGCATGTGAACCCCCACTCCAGCTAACTTGACTGCCACAAGCAAAGCCGGGGCACAGCCGCTACTCCCGCTGGCGCAGAACAGGATCCAGGAATGACTTTGTCGGAAGGTCTTGAGTTAGAGCAAAAGACTATAAATATCACGGTCAATGCACTGGAAAGTTTGGGACCATGGAGCAAGTGGCAGGTTTATTCACGCTGTGGTAACAAAACACAATTCTGTCCAGTTTTCAAGCAGGAAAGGGGGCCTGCTTCTCCCCGAGGTTTTCCTCTCTTGCCCTGCTCATCATGAGAGTGAGGAATGCCAGCTTTTCACAGTGAGGATACCAAAGAGTTCTTACTGTTGTGGAGAAACTAAGACACCTGTTTTCCCCAAACCGGGTGTCTCTCGGAGGTCTAAGACTTAGCAGTCAGGTTATTAACATTTGCTAAGCACATCCTCATATCACCAGACCTTTGACTGAGATTCTTCTTTCTGTTGAGGTCAGTGGTGAAAAATTGTTTTTTGTTTTTTCTATATTAAATGTTCAAAATCTAGAATTTGTTACAGTTCAGAGCTGTGGGACCAACTATCAGTGGGATCACCCAAGGGATCAGGAATCTGTCCAAACTAAACCATCTTAGAACGGCTTTCTAGAAGCTCCATTTTAGGGCAGTGAGGACGTAGTGTCTAGACTGGTCCCTAAATCATTGATATTCAGAAAGTATTTCAATATGCTTCATAATTTAAAAATAGTTCATCTCAATCAGGTTGATTGTGGCTTCTGGATTTTTCCTTTCGTTCTGTGTAGACTGTTTTTATCCTGTTACAGCGGTATTTTATTGAACATCTACTTTGTGCCAGTTTGCATAGAAGTATTGGGAAGGCCATATTGTTCAATAACAATGCTATTCCGGGAAACGTGTGGATCGCAGTGACTCAGCTCTTCACAGAACAGTTAGAGCTGCTGGCGCGCTCTGCAGTAAAACCACCCAGGAATTATGCTGGCTTACAGCCTATTAACTTTTACCACTTCCTTAATGCAATGAGAATTTTATTGCCAATTTACTCAGCAAGTTAAATTAATATTTATAAGAGTCATAGGGCTTGAGAAGCATGATGAAACTTCTAGATGTGCTTTGTCAGTGCTGGATTTCTTTCCTGTCACCTTGTGGTCTCTCAGTAGTGACCCAAAATAGTATGTTCATTTTTTTTTTTTTTTTTACTAGAATGAATATGAATCATGTTTCTCATAAAGGGTTTGCCTTTGAGAAATGGAAATCCAGAAAAATCCTTAAAAAGCTCCAGAAAGCGGCTTAGCGCTGCTTATATTCTTTTTGCTGACCCTAATCATGAGATGTCACCTAATCATTAGAGCCAGACTGGCCAGAAGAGCTTCTCTGCTGCCCTGGACCGGCTCGAAGGGAAGCACATTCACTTCCAGTAAATGGGCCCAGCAGACCTGCCTTACACTGTTCATGAGGTCCCAGGGCCTCCATTTGATACCTTAGCACATACCTGGTTTCCCTAGGCAGGAGGCTTCCTCCCCAGCTGGGAGGAAAGTGACCAAGGGGAGCGAGTGCCCACGTGGCCCTCATCCTCAAGTCCCTGCAGGGGAGCTAGTGGATGCCTGGAAACTGCCAGACTTGAGAGACACCCTGGCATCTCAGGGACCGGGCTCCTGAGACCTGGAGCAAGGCCCAGTTCATGTCTTTTTTTTTTTTTTTTTTTTGTCTTTTTGAGACAGGGTCTCACTATGCAGTTCAGGCTGGCCTTAAGCTCACTTTGTAGCTCAGGCTGGTCTCGAACTCACAACAATCCTCCTGCCTCAGCCTCCCGAGTGCTGGGATTACAGGCATGCGCCACCACGCCCAAAGAAGCTCTGATAATTTCTTTTTCTTTTTCTTTTTTCTTTTTCAGAACCAGGGATTGAACTCAGGCCCTTGCATTTGCCAGGGAAACACTTATTCCACTGAGCCATCTCCCCAGCCCCCCAGTTCATGTCTTTTTGTTGTGTGGACTTGGACACAAAGCTGCATGCTTTATGCAGCCTCTGTTTCCTCATTATGAAAATGCAAATGGCTTCCTCAGGGATGTGCAAGGCCTGATGACTCCCTTCCTTAGGTGGCAGCTTTTTTCTTTGTGCCTGCTCTGTCCCCTCCCCTGTCCTCCTGCTGATAGTGACCAGTGGCCCTTGGAGGCCCAGGAAGCTGCCGAGGGAGAGACAGGAAATGGAGGAAGAAAGAGCAGGGGATAGGAGGGAGAGGAGACAAGAGAAGGAGAAGGAAGAGAAAAGGAGGAGTAGGAAAAAGGAAGAGAAAGAGAATGGGGGAGCAAAAAGAGGGGGTGGAGAAAGGAGACTTGCTAGCGGTCAGCTGAGAGGCTGCAGAAGGGATTCCATAGGCCTCTCCACAGCAAGACCTAGGGCCAGCGGAAAGAGCATAAACCTGGCATGCACTGAGAAGGAAGGGGCAGGCTGTGGGAAGAAAGCTGAAGCCACTTACAGAGCTGGTGGTGGATGGGACAAAAGAAATGCCCAAATGGCCAGTCCACTGCACCAACACAGCGCCATCGACAGTGCTGTGCCAAAGGCCAGCCACTGGCCACGGGACAGTGACTACTCCTTGCAATAGCTTCACAGGATGGCTTACCGTCACCTGCTCACCTTTCTCTGCTTTTGTTCTTCCTGTTGTTTACCCCCTTTTGCTTGCCACACTTTGGACTCTCTCAACTCCTGCAGGGCATTGTGGCAGAGCTTTCTTGAGGAGTACAGGACCACTCCCTCTGAGGGGAAGAGATAACCACCTCTAAGAGGTTTTGGGAGGTCCTCCCACGCTGGGGGCTGGCTAGAGAGTGTGTGTGGGGGTCCTCCTGAGTAGCGAAGCAGGCATCGCCTCACTGTGGCCACCAACCCCAGAGCATGGCTGTGAGGCGTGCCCAGTGGGCCAGGCCCTACATCAAGGAGGCCAAGAGTCTTTAGGGGCCAGGCTGGCTGGGGCACAGTGTGGGTCTTGGAAGTGTCCCTGATGGCTTCCGAGATACCACAGACAGCTCGGTGATTCTCGTGGGACCCAGAGACAAGGAAGAGACCCCCACGACTGAGATCAAATTTCTCACCACCCAGGCAAGGTGATTTAATATGCTTTTGAAAAATTCAGAGTAAGGATATTCCATGACTTAGAGACTTAGAGCAAAATCCATCACCACTAACTATATATCACTTCATAAAAATCTCGCAACAGTTTTGTGAAGTAGGTATAATTGCCATCCCCGTTTTGCAGAGTACGGTGAGCCTGGAAGGAAGGTAACCTGGGTGTTCAGAGCTCCTGAGCAGAACAGAGGGAACTGAAACTCAGCCTCTTGCTTGAAATGACCCTGCCTCAAAGGGTCACCCTCCTGTCTTCTTTGTGTCTTAACTGGGTATGGGGTTTTCCTTCAGGAATCTGGCTTTCTCCTGATTCCTTTATGAGAAACTGAATTAATTGTACATTGTGGAGCTGGCCACCCACCTGGACCTCTGCTCTCTCCTGGGGTGCGAGGCCTGCAAGACCGCAGCACCTGACCGCCTGAGGCTCGCTGTCTGACTCCCTTCCTCAGGACCCAGGCATTTGGATCCATGAACTCCCTGGCATCTCCTTTCCGGGGCCCAGGAAAGCTGCTTCCCCTTCAGGGGGCCACTGAGGGAGAGTGAAGGTGTCACTTGTCGCATGCCCCCAGACCCACTTGCTTTTAGCCACAGGGAAAGAAAATTCAAATTCCGTGTTATTAAAAACCCTTAAAAGGCTGGGGGAAGGGGTACAGAAAGAAACACCCACAAGAGAGACCTTTGTAACAGTGTGGTAACCTGAACAGAAAAACCTTTGATAAGGTCCCTGGGAGAGAACTTAAATATTTCTCTCTTAGCCTCCCTGGGAGGCAGCAGGTCAAGCCAGAAACAAGATGACCTATTCCATCAGCCTCAATAAACCCTAATCCGGGAGGAAGGAAGTGGGGTCTGGTTTCCACGGTTGCTTTAAAAAAATCAGGCCTTTGTTTCTCGGGATTGCTCCTCCCGCAGTTGTAACCCACGGTAGTTTGCTTTGGCAGGAAGAGGACCTTCTGAAGACAAAGGCTTGCTTTACCGGCGTTCAGCCCTGCTTGGTGGAGCGCTCCGAGCTGCGTGTTGTTCTGCCATGCGGCCACTGGGTGGCGCTGCAGGAGCCGAAATTGCGCTAAGGCTCGCTTCCAGCTTCTGCTCCGGCTGTCAGAGTTAGCGGAAGGAAGTTAACTCCCTCAACTCCAAGGAAGCAGAGGAGGGCCAGCCTCCTCCCCAAATCTTTTTAATTTGAACAGTCTGTCTTTCTTCCATAAAGTAGGAATAAAAGCACATTCCAGAAAACATGTGTTCGTTGGGACATGCTGTTTATATGGGGGATAAAAGAACCTCTGAGGTAAGAGTGGAGAACGGCAGGGTCCTGAGAGTCGCCTGGCCATGTGCACGCAGCTTGCTGTCCCCAGAACTCCTGTACAGAAAAACTTACTAGTGTAATTCTCATCTTCTTCCTTCCTGGGCCCCCCTGTCCTGCAGCATCTGCACCGCCGCCCCCAACATTCTGAGGCCCAGTCCCACCCAGCCCTTCCCAAGGAGCAGGCCTTAAGCTTCCTTAGAAACCTCCATGTTCAAAACCAAACTAACTGAGACACCGTACACCCTACCCAGCCCTCTGCCTCCTCCTTCTGCTACTCACCTGTCTTCGTTCTTCTTTGCCAGCCAAATTTGGGATAGATTTGTCTGTGAGAGCAGCCTCTCTTCTCCCTGATGCTCATTCACCCCAATTTAGTTTTTGTTCCTCTAGCTCCCTCCCGGGAAAGTCACTGCCCAATTCTAAGACTAGAAAATGCCTTTGTCTTTTTCTGACACAGCTTCTCTCTCTTTCCCACTTGATACTGACCATCCCCAGCTCCTTCAACCACATCTATTCCTGGCTCTGGGGAGCTGCACATATCTTGGGATTCCTCCATGCCCCACCCTCTCCTTGGTTCCCCAATGAGATCCATTTCTCAGACATAACTGTCCTGAGCATGGAGAGGATGCCCCCAAACCACAGCAGCAAGACTTTGCCCTGAGAGAGTGTCTAGAGATCTTCATCTACATTTATTTGGACTAAGTTAGAGCACCCATGGTCAATATCCTGAGTGCTAACAGATTCCCAAAATGAAAGGATTCAGGTGTGGGGGTTGAGAGGTGTCAGGAGGAGAATGTGAAAGGTGGCCTGAACTGCTCTCACAGATCTCTTTGCAGATGGGAGTGGCTGACCAGTGGCTACTGCCTGGGCAGGGCTGGGAACACTCACCTTCTAGCCCTGAGTCCCCTCAGTCGCCTACTGCTGCAGAGCCACATGGAGTTTAGCTGAAGCAACAGGTCGTGAGGTCTGCATTTGGACAGGGCTCAGGGGCTGAGGAAGGCTCAACTCAGTTCCACAAGGCATCTGCTGGGGCAGCTCCACCGTGGGCAGCTCTGCCCCTGAGATGCATCCACAAGGCTGGAGAGTAGGAGTTAGCTGGGGCTGAGGGCTGGGGGCTGCAGTTCTTGTCTCTAAGGACTTCTCTGTGTTCTGCTTAGGTTTTCTAATGGTCTAATGGCTGAGTGTACAGAGGGAAATTCTCAGGATGGATGATGGAAGCTTCCAGTTTCTTAAGGCCTGAGGTAGAAACTGGCCAGGCCTCTACCCACTATGTTCTCTTCAAGTTCGCGAGGGAAGCCAAGACCCCATGTCTTAAAAGGAGACTGTCAAAGAACGTGGGGCTGTGTTTCAAACCTAAAACACTGCCTCTGCTCATTCTACCCTTCCTCCTCATTCTCTATGCTTCTCGTTGACCTCTTCCTCTTCAGGTTGGGGTTCTGTGGGGGCAGTCACAAGGCCAGAGCCCAGAGGAGTGGACCCTTTCTTTCTCCATCCTAACCTTAGGACTCCTTATTTCCCTCTGGACATCGTCAAGTTTTCAGAGAAAAAAAAAAAAAAGCTGTCACCAGCTTGATTCATTGTCTTTTCCAAGAGGGAGGAAAAACCAAATATCCCAGTTTCAAGGACTTCCAAGCAGAGTGACAGTTCTACTTGGGGACAGGGGAATGCAGTGATCAAAAATACCGGAGTTGGGGGTCCAGTTGGTGTGCCTGAGAGCCACATGGGCCCACCATGGCCTAGTTTATAAGCCTGAAGCAGAATTCCTGCCTCCTCTGATATTCTTCTAGGCGGGTTATTATTATTGGAATGATTCTACGCTTATTTTCCTAGTTCTTTCAACTTGTCTCAGAGTACAGGCATCTCCCCCCGAGGTTGGCGACGAGGAACTGGGACGTTGTGCCAACAACGTGGACATCTGTGCAGCCAGTCTTCAACTGAAGCCACTAATTTACCTTCCGAACACTGCCAAGCAACTATCGGGGGTAATGGCTCTGTCTCTTTTCAAACCCAGACCAATTTTGAGCCCACGACCTTGAGTGACACTGTGCCTCCCACAGCTATTCTATAAAGGGGAGAGGGACAGCAAGTTAGTGGAGTGGCTCTTTCCAATTGTGAAGGTGACAAAGGACATAAATATACCAAAAACTGAGACCTGCAGAGGGAGAGTGGAATGGTGCCAACAACTGCAGTGGCCTTTTTATACCAATTAGGTGCATTTTCCTGATCTAATCTTTCTTTTGCAAACAGTGAATTAATTTCCTTTACACATGCACACGTACACCCTTTTACCCTCATCAGACCTGGGGCTCAGCAGAGCTTTCACCTAGGGAGGATTTATAAATCTCAGTGACTAAGGTGAACATTATTTTAAAAGGGTTTCCACTTAGAGGGATGGGGAGGACCACGATGTCACCAGGCCTCAGCTTCCCAGGGGATTCTATCTCCTTCTGCAACTTGTCACACAACCTTCCGAGTGGTCCAGAAGGGCTGCAATTCAGTTTCCTGAGAAAGACCTCAGCTGGAAAGAGTTGGAAAATTTAGTGGGATTTGCAGCTATATCGAGACGGACTGTTAAAATGTGGATAAACAAGGAGGGAACTAAGGGGAATCTGCAGGATAACATGCCAGAGACAGATGAGGAGGACTCCAAGGGGAGGAGGCTGGGGTGGTGGATGGCCGTGTCTCTGGGCTCTGATGGGCCTGTCTTCAGCTCTATTCCCTACTTTTCAGACCTTTGGAGAGACCCTCTTTAAAGTCTCTATGTCAATATCAAAGAAAGCAGGACTAAAATGACTGTAGCACGTTGTTCACTGATGATTCATGTCAAGATCCAGCTGTGAGCCAGGGCTGGCGGTGCATAGCTGTGACCTCAGCACTCAGGGGAACAGAGGCAGGAGGATCATTGGGTCACTAGTTCAAGCCTAGCCTCAGCAAGACCTGGTCTCAAAAATAAATAAATAAATAAATAAATAAATAAATAAATAAATAAATAAAATAATTTAAAAGGGAGGGGCCATGGAGATAGTTCAGTGGTCTAAGCATCTGCCTAGGCAAAGACAGGGACTCAGGTTCAATCCCTGGCACCACGTGCTGTGCCAGCCCTGCCCTGGGCATGCCAGGCCAGCCACCAAGATTGGGCATGGTGGTGCATGCCTAATCCCAGTGCTGGGGCAGGGGCTGAAAACAAGAGGATCACGATGAGTCTGAGCTGTGTAGTAAGACCTTGTACCAAATATGTAAAATTAAAAAATAAAATAAAAGGGAACCTGTGGGCCCTGGGTTCAATCTCCAGTACTGAAAAACAAAAATCTGTTGGGAATTGAGGGCCGCTTAGGTGCAGGATTGTCAGGGCAGAGAGACAGGCAGCTGGAGGAGAGAGCTCTCTAAAGGCTCTCTCCGTCCTTGACACTCCCGCTATGGTAAGAACCAGAAGAGAAAGAATATGGAAAGAAATAGCCAATACTTGCACCCACCAATGTCTGCTCAGAAGGCACTTTGATGTGTTTTGTGACAGGGCCTGCAGGTTGAACTCATCTTCCCCTCGTCCCACCTTAGCCTGTTGCATTCTGGGCTTGCAGCTGTGTGCTACTGCATCTGGGTCTGATATGACGCTTATGCTAAATAAACTAGATCGGTGCATATCTTTGCAGAAGCGGTTTATCCGAAAAGCCTAGTGACCTTTGCACCAGTTGTTTCCCTGAGTGAATTTACCTTTAAGTGATGTCTACATAAAAGTTGGCCCAAGCAAATGGCTATCACCAAGAAGGAGGGTGTGGGATGGTAGGGGGTGGGGGAGGGGGAGGAGCCTGTCAGCGCCCATGGGGGTGTAGGGGCGTCTCTGCAGGGGGAGGGTACTGGAGCCCAAGCATGTGGGACAGGGGCCACACGAGACTGGACACAGCGAAGGGTGCTGCTGACGAAGCAACTGTGTGAGGGTCCTGGCAGCTGTTTCCCACTGTGGAAGAGAGCAGCTGTAGACAGAAAACTCAAGAAAACTAGAGTGAAGCCTGGGGTGAGGGACCGAACATGGCCTGAGCGGCTGATGTGGAACTCCTGGTTGCAGACTTCACAAATGAAAAATGCCTTCCCTTGGGAGTCGTACTTTACATTTTAAACAAGATTAGTGGAGTCAAGCATCTTTTTCGTTTACCTATCCTCCAGTTTAGTTTCTTCTTGGAAATGCCCATTTATATGTCGTCACTTAGAGTTCTGGAATTCTAGAACACTTAGCTGTTCCTTTCTAGGGAGGATTATGACTATTTTCTCAGGCCTTTGGTTTTTTTGTTAAGTTTATACCCAGATTTTGAAGTGTCTTAAAATGTTTAAATGTTTTCAAATGATCTTAAGTGTTTAAGATTGCAGTTTTCCCTGATGTTTTCTGGGTTTTGCATCATGTGGGGAAAGTTTTCTCTGTTGCTCACAGGAGGGGCCCATTTTTGTATCATACGCCCCCAGGAGCTGCGGGTGGAGTCTTCCTGTGTCTCCTGTGAACTTAACACCTCTGAGGACTCATCTCAGATGAAATCCCTCATGGCCTTCTGGGCTCTTCCAGCCAGCTTTGTTGTGTGCTTTTTTTAAATTATTATTTTTATTGAAGAATAAATAGCAATGAGATGGCTTCAAGACAAATTAACAGAACAGATTCGATAAATTAATATAGTGCAAAATGTTTTCGTAATGTTTTGGTGTCGTAGAAGGTGCATACATGGTATTATACGTATAGGCATTATTATAACAGATATCTCTAATCAGTGAATGAAGAGAGTGTACTTATACACATATCTTACTTTTTATAGCTGAATTATATCACAGATTCAATAACTAATACTTTCTACCTTGTTATCTCCCTAGTGTTTGTCCATAGTACTAGAAGCTGACATAATATCTTGTCCAACCACTAATAGTGCAAATCTTGCTTCTCATAGAATTGTGCAGGAGTTTATCCTAACTGTACTGTTTATACACACACATCATGATTCTTCCTTTCTATACCTCTTTTTTTTT
>PVKA01012491.1:0-57670 GCA_004027165.1 Ctenomys sociabilis
TCTAACATAGATTCTTGATGTTTTAAATAAAGATAAACAATAGAACAATTTAAATATATACACTTTCCAATCTATATTAACTGATTACAATTTATGAAAAATTATATACTTTGATAAGAGTTTATATATTTTTTTATTTTATTTTTTATTTTTAAGGAAGGATCTACAGGGTGTTCAGGGTCTCACTACTAGATTGGACTCATAGTGACCCGCCTATTTACAGCCTCACAAGAGCTGGAATTACAGACATGTGCCACCACACCCAGCCCCTGAACCTACTTGCAGATGCTTTAGTCTACTGAGCCATTTTATAATTTATATTTTATTTTAATGTAGAATTACTTTGTTTACATAAACAAAAGTATGCAGCCAATGTAAATGTAATTTAATACACATTTAGGAAAACTCACAAAATAAATTCCCAAGTATTTAATAATTTAGAAATAGAATATGTCATATTAGATCATACTGGTTTTCCTGTGCTGATGTCGAAGTACCTTCATAATTATGTGGGGAAAACAGGAAAGTGAAAGTAGAGTCATAAATTATAAACTTAGCTGCTTTGTGAACCTTAACTTTTAAGGTTAGTGGATGTATAGCAAAAGGCCAAACCAAAGTTCATAAAATTTCCATGAAAGAGAAGCTTCTTAAGTTAATCCTAATAAAGAAATTAATAAACAAAACTGGGAAAAGAATAGTTAACAAATACTAGCATTAGAAGCTACCATACTTTTCTAACTATAAATAATTCCCTTCCTCACAGATTTCTGTGCATAACAACTGACATAGGAAATGAAAATGACTTCCACCTCCTCATTGAAAGAAAGAGAATATTGAATATATTATATGCCTTGAAAGCATTCAAGCTTCAAATAACTCAACAGTACTGGTATTTTTCACTTCGTAACTCAGTTTCTTTCCATTTGCCCCAGAGTTCTATGACTTTATGAGAAATTATGGATTTACTTAATTATCACTTTATTATTCTTCATTGTTAGGTAAGTTACAAGGACATAGTACAAAGAGTGTGGAAATGAAACTGGAGTATCTGTAGATCAGTTTGATCCAGAGAAGTTCTGTATTCCGATAGGGAACCACCACTCACCTTCCTCTAAGTCTTCTTTTGAGGTTGGCCCTGTGCTCTTTGTGACCAAGTGCTGCCTGCTGTCCTGGTTGCTTCTGCATGAAGCTTTGAGTCTGGTCTCTCACTGATGTTGCCTCACTTTGGCTCTTCCATGATAATAGACATCTAGGATTCTTCCAAGCATATGTTCAAGAGTGTGATATATCTTGCCTTATTATCTATGTCTGTCTTAATTTCCCCATAATCACATAGATTATCCATAATTTTAATTATGGATAAATGAGATATGTTTGGAAACAAATATATAACTTGTGAAATACTGTTGCAATCATTTTCAGGTCAAAATAAATGTAAAGCAGCACCAAAAAACAAAGGGTGTGGGAAAATCTGGAAGAATAAATGCTATAGAGCAAATCCAAACATAGCGCACAGTGTTTCAGGCAATATAATAGATTAGGTCAAGTCTTATGTGGCTTGTTTAAATTGTGCTCTACACACAATACAAAGGATTATATATGCTTATCACACAGCCTTAGCTTCAAACCAGACTTAGCTACATTCTGCCTCTGTTCTGTCTCATATTTTTAATGCCATCTCTCTTGTTTGACCTATTGCCATAGGTTTCATAATCATGATTATGTCCCTTTAAAATATGAATCTGGATTATATCATGGCTATGCCAAATCAGATCTGCAGATAGACTAGATTTCTCTCTGCCCAGAGGACCTTGATGCTCTAATAGTGTCTGCCAATGGCATTACCATTCTTTATTTCTAGTATCAAGTACCTATTGATCATTTATTAAGTGCTAGATGCTATCATTAGCCACCAAAGAAATGAAAACAATCAAGTCATATTTGTAAAAGATTAATGACAGCTTTGATGCAAGGACTAAAGCAAATTGCCTATTGATTCCTTATCAGTATCTCAGAATATAGCTTCCTTTTTGTTCAACAGAATAGGGATTTTGAAATTAGCTCATGGGCCATTTCTCAAGAACATGGGTAAAGAGCAAAGAAGGTTACTAGAATAATGATGCTAACTATTGATCTGGGTGTTCTTCTTAATCCCACCTTTCATTTCAAGCCAGAAGGTCAGAGCATTTCACCATGGTAATGTAACAGAGAGATTATTCCAATGTAATTAGAGCATTGATTGGACATTGATTCTTGAATTTTGAACTTCAGTATGAAAGTCCTGTATATAGCACAGAGTACCAGTATATCTTGAATCACAGATATGATTAAAGGTTGAAAATATTCCTAATGATATTATACATGGATTGTCTACATTTCTAGGCTTTGTGGAGATGGGAATACATTATTTACTTAAATTGAATGTTTTCTCTGCTTTAGCTATGATAAATTCCTTGAAAGAGAATTAGAAATTATTTTTGAACTAAAATAGTGAGACATTGATGGCCAACCAATAGAAATGACTGAGAGGTTTGAGAGAATGGGGTGCAACAGAGAGGGCTAGACTCAAGCAGGGACTCCCAGATGCATAATTATAGGGAGAAAGCAGGGCTTTACATGGTGGCATAATGTCCTCAGCTAAGGGGACTCGGAGGGCTTTACAGATACCATCTCAGAGAGCAGAACAGATCAAACTCACGTCAGAATTCACTGGGCAAGGTAGAAAGGGCTCATATATCCATCAAACTTACTTTGAGTTAATTGTGAATTTCTATAATGAAGTAGAAAAAGAGGAACGTGAACTCTTATTACAGAAAAAAACAAAATTTTGAATGTAAATGTGTGGTATTCTTGAGTTTATAGTTTGAGTAGCATACCCCTAACATATAATAAGAATTACCTTATTGTATTGCACCAGGCCAGTGAGACAGCTCAGTAAACTAAGCTCCTAGGTAGGCAAGCACAGGGTCAATCCCCAGTACTTCATGCTGCGCCAACCACACCCTCAGGCCCACTAAGCTGGTGATCAAGCCAGCTTGGGGAGGCTGTAAATAGGAGGAGGATCACTATGAGTCTGACCTGCATAGTGAGACACTATACCAAATATATACAGAACAGTTAGGCTAAATATGCAGTACTTTTGCATGATTCTATGAGAAGGATGATTTTCATTAATAGTGTTTGGACAGGATATCATGTCTGCTCCTTGTACTATAGATAACCACTAGGAAGATACATAAAAAGTATTAATTATTGAAAGTGTACTATAATTCAGCTTTAAAAAGAAAGATAGGTATGCAGCTACATTCTCTTAATTCAATGAATAGAGGGATCTGCTCTAATAGTGTTTATAAATAGAATATCACGTCTGCAACTTGTACAACAAATAACCACCAAGAAAACAATATGCAGTGTGTTAATTATTGAATCTGTTCTACTAATTTCATTTGAAACTGTTTTATTGCTATTTGTTCTTCAATAAAACTCTGGAAAAATAAAAAAGAATTGCATTATACTTTACAAAGTATTAGGAGATGAATGATGAAAGGTATTTGCAACAACATAATTAAAAACTCTGTGGAAGAATGAGGCCTCTGTGGATGCTAAAAGGCCTAGTGTTAAAGTAAAAGATAAGAGCTAATGTACACTAAAACAAGTGTACCTACATTTTGTTGGTAGCAATAGCTGGCACAACATCTTACACTTTCTCTACTGCTAAGTATTTATACTAAGTAAACAGCATAAAACATAAATCTGTATACATCAACATGCTCTTTATGGCATTATTTGCAACTAGATACAAGTTAAAATCATCTGGATATCCAATAGCAAAGAATTATATTTCAAATCTTTTTTTTAAATATTTCAAATCTTAATAAAGTATTAGATAGCCATGATTTTCAAATGATATCATGGAAAGCTTTTTATTAACATGATTGATAAGTAAACTATAAATATGTATACATAATATACATATATGAATGCACATGCATATTTAATGAAGATATCTTATTAAGAACTATGGTCAGGGAAGAAAGTACAATACAATGTTAGGTTGCATATGCTGGAGTGGTGGATGATGGGTACGGTTCCCCTTCTTTATTATCTGTTATAGGAAGTTATAGTAATTAATAAATTTTAAAACTTCAATTGGTTAATAATTAATATGCTAAGAATGGAATGTGATAGCTCAGTGGCAGATTGTATGCTTATTATGCACAAAGCCTGGTGCTTAATGCCTAGTACCAAAAACAAGCAAAGAAAAAAAAGTGACATATATATATACACTGAAACACGATTTAGAATGAAAAAGTCCATTTAGCCGAAGTTCCCCTGCCCTACCACTATTGTTCTTTGTTCTAATACAGATAAAGCCGGGGAGATGGCTTAGTGGAATAAGCGCTTCCCTGGCAAGTGCAAGGGCCTGGGTTCAATCCCCTGTTCCTCAAAAAAAAAAAAAAAATTCCACATCTTTTAGTCAGGCATGGTGGTGCATGCCTGTAATCCCAGCACTTGCGAGGCTTAGGTAGCAGGATTGTTGTGAGTTCGAGACCAGCCTGAGCTACAAAGTGAGCTTAAGGCCAGCCTGAACTGCATATGAGACCCTGTCTCAAAAATTAATAATAATAATAATAATAATAATAATACAGATAAAATCAGTAACTTTATCCCCATGAGTAAAATTTTATCATCTTGTTTCCATAACCTCCATTATGCCTGAGAAAGGCCAGCCAGATATGTTACAGAACTGCCGCAGCTTGATAAACCACCATTGTTCTCCTTCTGCCCACCCACAAGTGCCACACCAAAGACCAACCCCTTCGGCAACATGTATAAAATGGGAGCCCTTCCTTTGTTCAGCCCTTATTTTGGACATGAGTCTTGGAGCCACCTAACCCATCCTCCTGCTCCTCCTATGGTCTCTGAGCTCATGGCTTCTGCAACAGAACAATGGAGTACTATTCAGTCAGAAAGAAAACAAAATTATGTTGTTTACGTGAAAGTGGATGAAATTGGACATCATCATACAGAGTGAAATAAGCCGGAAAGTCAAGGATAGTATGCATGTCCTCATGTGTGGAATCCAGGGGGGAATATGACACAAAAGTAGGAGGGAGACTATTAGGAAAGGCAAAGGAAAGAGTCGATGGGAAAGGAGCTAACAGAAGATAAGGAGGGTGGATTAGATCGGAGTTCCTGTCACAGTGAAACTCATTATTGTGTACAATAAATGTTTGCTAGTAGTTATATTTTCCAAAAGATAAGGTTAATAAAGAAAGCAGTCAGTTAATTTTAATCAATAAAATACTTCAACAAATGACACAGACAAACTATGCTTTCAGAATAGATCCATATTCTATCCAGCCCAAATGTTGTTGCCAAGCTTATGTGACAGGCCACAGATGTCCTCTGACAAAATCTTGGAAGTCAAGTATACACAAGTTGGTTCAGTGCCTATTGATAGTTCATTTAAAAATTGTTTCGAGTGATTTTATTTATTTATTTATTTATTTATTTATTTATTTATTTATTTATTGTCTTTTTGAGACAGGGTCTCACTATGCAGTTCAGGCTGGCCTTCAGCTCACTTTGTAGCTCAAGCTGGTCTTGAACTCACAACAATCCTCCTGCCTCAGCCTCCCGAGTGCTAGGATTACAAGCATGTACCATCACACCTGGCTTCTAAATGATTTTAAATTACACTCCTTCCCAATACTAATCTTCAAGGTAACAATTTCATGAAGTTATTACTACTATTGTATGGCACTTTGTTCTCTCTATCCCAAATGTCATTATCAGATCATTATTACTATTGTTGTTGTTGTTATTATTCATCTTTTTGAGACAGGGTCTCACTATGCAACCCAGGCTGGTCTCGAACTTGCAACAATCCTTTTGCCTCAGCCTCCCAAGTGCTAGGACTACAGGTATGTGCCACCATGCCTGGCCTAAGATTACTCTTAAACTTCAAGATGTATGAAATAACTCTGTCTTCACTGTTGACATCATTTTTCCTATATGGTAAAATGTAAATAGCTCTAAGTGTAAACCTATAAAATATTTTGGTTTTGTCATGGCAGAGACTAAATAAAACTCAAATGTGTAAAGCACCTCATAGCACTATTTTATAAGTATGTTAGCAACAGGAGCTGCTTTTAAACTATTACTTTCATATTACAGTCATGTTTCTCATCTATATTTACTTTCCAAATCTGGTCCTTCAAGAAACTTCCCATACAGACATCATTCCACACCTGAGATCAGTTTTCTTTCTTTTAATGGGGCTTTTCCATAGTGTTAGCAAATTAAGTCACATAAACTTTCCAAGTGTAATTGAAACCAAAATTTTTGTAATATTTTCTACTGCCATTGAATATCTTCCTTCATCACAAAGACTGTTAGATATAGGGATGTAACAGTGCAGCATTTCTATGACAATCAACCTTTTACTCATTTATATTCAGGCTCCTACAATTCTTTGCTTTACATATAAATTTTTAATTCTTGAAATCAAGAATTCTTATTTCAGTATGAAACATACTGAGGTTTGTGAGAACTTTGTAAAAATCTCGCAAAGACTAGGCTTGTGGAATCACATAAAATTTCTAAAGACCATAAAAGCTTTCTCTCATTTAAAAAAATGAACAGTTAGATAATCTGTCCTAAAAGGTTAGATGGAAAAGGTTAGATGTGGCACATGCCAGTAATCCCAGCACTCAGGAGCCTGCAGCAGGGAAATCACTGCAAGTTCAAGGCCAACCTTTGTTATACAGTGAGTTCAAGGCAGCCTGAACTACACCGTGAAACCCTGTCTCAAAATGAGCAAAACAAAAGCCAATGGAAATCACTGTCCATATCACTAGATAATGAAGTAGCTTGTTACCAGATTCCATGAGGACTTTAAATGTATTTATAGAAGGAAGGTTAAGCAAAAATCTAGTCATAAAAACTTAATAATTTTGGGCCCATTACAATGATTTTTAATTTCATTGAAGAATATGGATGAAAATAAAAGGCAAGTTTTTAAATTTTTTCTATAGTATTCAAAAAATTACACTTTTAGGGAAAGCATTATTCAAGCAAAAAATGCTTATAAAACTTTTTGATCCTTTTCTCATTCTGTCAAAAGTCAAATTAAGCGATAGTTCCTGTTCACTACAAATTGGTTGTGTGCTATCTGCATGTCTGTATGACCACCAAATTCCCCAAACCACTGATTTATAGTCAGAGGCTTCTGATCATTTTAGAAGGAACGTCCCTAAGAGAAAATCTTACTCCAGCTCTGCAAGGGTTTAGGATACATGAACCAGGTGGATATTCCCAACATAGTTGGCCATATCAGAATTAGGTATTCATCTTTCATATCTCCTTGTGGAGCCGAAGTGTTCTTTCTAACATTTGCAGTAAATGTGATTACAGGCTTGACATAAATCTATCAATTTCATTTGTCTCTTATCATCTTTCATTTTGTCTTGGTTTCTACTTTCCTGACTTCTTTTTTATTTATTAATGAAACTTGTGTAAAATCAAGATATAAGAAGTAAAGTGATACTAATAAGCTGTGCTGTAAAAGGCTCAAGTGAACAACTATTTTTTTTCTTTTTTGATGGAACCAGGCATTCATCTCTGTCCTTTGCACTTGCCAGACAAGCGTTTATTCCACTGAGCCATCTCCCTGGCCAAGTCAACAAATTTGGTCATTGCCAGTTTTAAGGAAAACCCATTACTATTATGGACTACTGGACTACATTGGAATATTTTGCTGAATTAAGGCACCTACAATCTTTAAATGAGAATGGAATATTCTTCTCTGACAAAACTAAATAAAAAAGGGCCATACAAATGAACGACCATTTTGTAACTGTATGTTCAAAATAGTTAGGATAGATACACAGCTGCATCCTCTTGGATTATTGAATAGAGAGATTTGTTCCAGTAGTGTTTGCAGACAGGATATCATGTCTTCATCTTGCACAGTGAATAACCACTAAGACAGCAATATGTAATATATTAATTTTTAAAACCGTGCTAGTAATCGGTTTTGAAAATGTCTCATTGCTATTTGTTTCTCAACAAAATTATTTTAAAAAACTGCAGGGGACAAAGTCAGGGGGAGCCCCTCACACTTTCAAGTATTCTAATACTTCTAGAAAAGGGAGGGGAAAGGAAATGTTCAGAAATGCACTATAGCACTCTGACTTTAACAAAGGCTGACCACAAAAGAGTTAACTGAGCAGCTGCTGTTGACTTGGGAAAGGAGAATGCAGCTCCAGCCTACTCTAGCCATCATGCACCACCAGGAGTGGGCTTTAAAAACAAAAACAAAACAAAAAAATCTCTTATGAAGTGCATAGGCCAGAGGCTTAGGATCACTTGAAATGAGAACTACCAAGAGGATTATGAAATATTTCTCCCCACACACTTGGCCATCTCACTACTAGAGACCTAATTATGACCATTTATTTTAGTTATCATGTCATGTCTGGCTACCAAGACATATGTTATGTCCCATAGCTAGATGTTCGAATAGTCTCGTGTGCTTATAGGTGAGGCTTTTGGGAGGTGGCAGATCATGGATGTATGACACTGGGTTGTGGATGTGATAATTAGATTATCACATGGATAATGGGAAGACACCCTGTAGGTGTGAGTGGCACCAACCAACAGGCTTGTCGTCTAAATGGAATACAAAGGAAAGGAAGTCCGGTTGCTTCCTGCCTCCTGCCTGCTGTGCAGAACTGTGCCTTCTCTGCCACGCCTCTCTGCCATACCAGCCTGCAACGGAGTCAGCTGACTACATTCTGAAACCACTACAGTGAGCTGAATGAACCTTTCCTCTCTTCACTTTCACCTACCAGGGATTTTGTTCCACCCGTGAGAAGGTAACTAAGACAGCAACACACCACCAGAAGACGAAAGCACAATTTGAAGAGATACAGCAAACATCAGAATCACGTATAGTAGGAATGCTGGAATCTGAGGCTGGGAGTAAACAAGCATAATTAATATACAAGAGGCCATGATAGGTAAAGTAGACAACACTCAAGCACAGACAAGTGATGAAAACAGAAAGATAAAAATCTTGATCCAAAAATAAAGCAAAACACTGGAAATCAAAAGATTATAACAGAAATAAAGAATCCTTTTGATGGGCTTATTAGAATACCAGATATAGCTTAAGAAAGAAGCTCTGAGCTTGGGGATCTATCAACAGAACCATCCAAAATGGAAAGCAAACAGAACAGAATATTCACCAACTATGAAACAATTACAAAGGTGTAACTCTCCATAAATATACCCAAAGGGAAAATAAAAGAATATTTGAAACAATAACGACTGAGAATGTTTCCAAATTAAGGGCCAGCCAAATAGCTCAGCAGATTAAAGGCAAGCAGGTGCAAGGGCCAGGGGGTTGATCTCAGTTCTGCCATGCCAGCCCTGTCCCCAAGGGCGTGCAATTTAGATGGGGTGTGGTGGCACATACCTGTAATCACAGTTCTTGGGAGGCTGTAAATAGGTGGATCACTCACTAGGAGTCCAGTCTAGTACTGAGACCCCGAACACCCTGTAGACCCTTCTTCCCCTCACACAAAAAAAAAATTAATACCAAGCACCAAAACACAGGTCAAAGTTCAGACAACACCAAGCATGATAAATGTCAAACAAATGAAAATCTACACAATGCATATCATTTTTAAATTACAAAAATCAAAAATAAAGGAAATCTCCTGAACATGCCAAAGGAAAAAGTACTTGTTCTGTGAAAAAAAAAAAAGGGAAGAGTTCTTGTTGAGGTGTCTGTTTCTTTGTGACTATGAATCACATTTTCTTTGCTTTTGGATCTCATGCCATAAATAAGTACATATAAAATAGAATATGGACTGTGCTCTCTTCCTTGGACTTCTCTTCTTTGGACTCAACTTCTTATCCCTTTGAATATTTGTTATCTTGGTTTTTTTTTTTTTTTGTTTCTCTATTGCTGTTATGATCAGCGTACAAAAGGGGTGCTTCACCAGTGCCTCTCATTTAC
Organism: Ctenomys sociabilis; assembly: GCA_004027165.1. NCBI lineage: Eukaryota > Metazoa > Chordata > Mammalia > Rodentia > Ctenomyidae > Ctenomys > Ctenomys sociabilis. The sequence continues at coordinate 10,031 of PVKA01012491.1, forward strand.
TGAGATTCAACCCCTGTATCCTTCTCCTTTGATTTGTTATTTTTGTAGGTTAAGGGATTAAACCCAAAGCCTCATGCATGCTGGGCCAGCTCTCTATCACTAAGCTGGACATTTTAAATCTTATTTTGGAGCAAAGTCTCTCAATCCCTGACTGTGATCAAGCTTGCACTCCTCTTGCTTTAGCTCTCTAAGTAACTATGCCCACTCTGTTTACAGTTCCTTCTCAAGTTTCTGTAAGCTCTTTGCAGGAGTAGACCTGAAGTAGACCTGCCAATACAATGTTTTCAGAGTTAAATTAAAATTCTGTTTAATAAACACCTTAAAAATATTTTAAAAAATAGGCCTTCCTCCAGGTCAAACTTCTCATATGTGAGGGGTGTTTTCCCATGTATCCACTGCCAAGGTGTACAGAAGTATTAGTGAGGTATTTCTACTTTGGCAAGGCCAAAGCTTGGATGTCCCATAGAACCCTTAGGTTCTGAGTCTCTGTCTTCCCCTGCAAACTCCATGGAGGTCACTCTCTGTAGGATCTGCCTGCTCTTGCCTTGTTATGCGCAGCCCAGCTCTCAGGCACAGATTAAGGGACTGTGGCTTGGTTTATAGGATTTCTGTGTGTTGCTTCCCTACCTGCAGGGATTATACAACACAGAGTCTAGCCACTTGTTTGTCGGCCCCAAGACCTGATCTAGACCCCTCAGCTCAGAAGAACAACCACGCTCTCCTCTGATACACCTCTCTGTACTATTATCTGGACAGTTACACTAGAATGAAACTGGGAAAGTATAAAGCTTGCTACATGGCTTTCTATTCCCTCTAACTCATTCCCAGTTCTTCAATTTCTGAAAATATCTGTTCCAGGACACTAGATGATTACAGAAAGAAGGCATATCCAGGGCCTGCTAACCCACTGTGGCAAGATAACTATGTATTTATTCTAATTTTTTGTATTTAAGGTAGGGTGTACAGGGTCTCACTACTAGATTGGACTCGTAGTGATCCACCTGTTTACAGCCTCCCAAGCTCTGGGAATACAGGCTCACGCCACCACACCCATTCTCAATCACCCTCTCAATGTGCCCCAGGGGCAGGGCAGGCACTGCAAACCTGGGGATCAAACTCTTGGCCCCCGCATCTGCCTAAGCAGGCGCTTTAATCCACTGAACTATTTAGCCAGCCCTAAAATGGGAGAAGATTTTATTTTTTTTATTTTTATTTATTTATTTATTTATTTGCTAATTCAGGCTGCCTCAAGGGCAGTCTAGTGTGACTTGATGAGCTCAGAATCAAACTGCAGTCCTCGGCACTTGGCTGCATTTACACAAGTGGCACTTGAAACAACTGAGGTATGCAGCAAGCCCCAAGTCTAAGATGGATTTTTTTGGGGGGGCTACTGCAGTCTGCCTTAAGGATGGGTCTGGTGCAGCTTCTAGATCTGGGAATCAAACCACAGTCCTATGCATCTGACTGTGAGAATTGGCTAAATGAATTTTGGGGGAGAGGGGCAATACTGGAGATTGAAATCAGGACCTCCACCCTGAATTTCTTCCCCAGCCATTTTGGGTGTTATTTTGAAAAACAGCCTTGCTCAGTCACTAAATTGTCCATGTTGGGCACTAAATTGTGATCCTCCTGACTCAGTCTCCTAGAGTGCTGGAGTTACAGATGTGAGCCACTGTGCCGGGCTGTCAGTGAAACTTGATTCAATAGAAATTGCTAGGAAGGTACAAAATTATAACTTATAAACATTTCATTTCTACTTGATGCTAGTCTTTATTTATCTATTTCTCAGGTTCTTAGATTCTTAAATACTTTGCCTGAGTTTTGTAGAACTAACAGATGGCAAGATTAATAGCTTTTATAAAATTTCTGAAGTGAGAAAGGGTTTTGTTAAATTGGCCATGGCTTAATCCAATCGTAATTTAAGTTTCCCATTCTTCCATTTTTGTTCCTTATTCAAAAGTAAAGCTCAGGGTCTCAGGAAGATACCCTTTCCAATGCCAACCAAATAAGTGATATTTGCAGTATCTTTCTGATAAAACCCATTTAAGTCCCTTCATAATTTCCTCTCTCATAAAATGTTCCCTTCTTTCTGTCCTGTGTAAGCCTGCTTTGTAGGGTCAGACACTCTCTGGTTATGTTGGTGTCTGTTGATGTTACATTAGTCTTTACTGATTATGAAAATATTTGGTTGTTGCTTTCTCTAGGTAATTCTTCAACTGCTAAATGGTGTTAATGGTAGGAACGTGACTCTCCTTGAGAGAACATGATGGATGCAAAATTTGGAGGCTTCGATGATGACAGCAGGATCCTAGGCAAGAAACAAGAGAGAACTTTACCTTAAGTGGCACTTACAGTGGCACTAGATACTAATATCAGAATAATCCCAGCCCTTTAGCTGCTTCCTATTGTACACTGTTAGAACTTGATTTCTACTGATAATTTAGATGCATTGTACTATGATGACCATAATGGTCAGTTTTCTTTTTCCTGGTTCAAAATACCTGAGACTTGATAAGAAAGAAAGGTTTATTGTAGAACAGAGACTCAAGGGTTTCAGTCCATGGTCAGTTAGCTCCAATTCAGAAATATTACAGAAGATGCATGAGAGAAAAAAATCTTTCAATTCCTGGCACCTGTAAAGAACAGCAAGCTGGAAAGAAGGAAGGGGTCAGAGAACATAGAAGTCAACAAGGGCTCTGTGTCCTTGTAATCCACATCCTTCAGCCAGTCTCCTTCCTAACAGCCTGCTCAGCTCTGGACTCGTCAATAGGTTAGCCCATTAGTGGTTAGTACTTTCACAATCAACCTTCTTTCCAGGGATCTCTTCAAACCTTGAACTTGGTGGTCAAGATTCCACATGAAAACTAGAAACTCTTTCATGAGGGTAATTTGTCTACTTTTGAGAAATTGGTATGTTCAATGAACAAAAAAAGAATGATGCAGTGACTGTTACCAACAATTTCATACAATATTTTTTTTTTTTTGGCCAGTTCAGCCCACCCTGAGGGTGGAGCTGGCATGGCATGTGGTGCCGAGGATTGAACCTTGGTCCCCTGCGGCTGCCTAGGCTTGCCTAAGCAGGCACTTTAGACCACTGAACTATCTTACCAGCCCCTTTTTTTTAATGTTACTTTTCTTTTGGGGGGTAGGGAATCGGGGATTGAGCTCAGGCCTTTGCACTTGCCAGGGAAGTGCAAATTCTACTGAGGCATCTCCCTGGCTCACAGAATATGTTTGTACACAGTTAATTATATCACAAAGCAGAAAGTTGTTACAGATAATTCTTGTGAATGTCCAGAGAACTAAGAGCCAATGTCTAGCTTGATCACTGAGGAAAACGTCAAGGAGGATGTAGTGTTTAGTCTCAATGGGAGAGAATGAGAAGATCCTGAGATTGTGAATGGAGGACTTCCCAGGAAATAATAATATATAGAAGGGCATTGAGTCTAAAAGACAGGAATATTGATAATACTGTATTAAGATGGTGAGGGGTTCACAAGTATATTAGTAGTACATCTTGTAATGTCACCCCAGGTTGCCTATATTCTCACAGATGTGTCACATAGTCAACTATCATGTGTCAGGAAACGTGTTAAAATTACTCCCAAATATTATTACATATGTCAGTCTTAATTAGTTTCATAGATACATAAACATGGGTTCAAGAATTAAGTGACTTGGTCCAAGTAACTCAGAAAGGCTGCAGCAGGACAAAGATAATAGAGGCTTAAAATGAATGTTTTAAAACAAAACTTAGCTTAAAAAAATAGAGAAAAAAGTTAATGCACCAAAATAATGCTAGTGGTTTTCACTATAGGAAGTACGGCTTGTACTTTATTTCTTAAATGTATTTATACCTTTTCCTTTCTAAACTGAGTAGCATAAAATCTATTTTAAAAAGAGAAATCAGTTACATCAGAGAAAAATTAATTGTGCATTGAAACAGAAAGGAAGGATGGAGGGAAAGAAAACAAGGCAGAATTCTAGCATCTGTCTCATTGTCTAGCATCAAGACACAATTATTCGTTCAACAAATATTTATTGCATTCCTACATTTGGTCAGGCAAAAAAGCAGAGAGACAGCAAATGAATGCTAGAAGATGGAATGACTAGAGAGAAAGGAGTCATGAGGCAGAGAGAACTTCCACAGCATGATCTCATTCTCACTGCAGTAGGAAGGAAAGTCCACAACTAAACATATTACTGAAGGTTAAGTAGGAGAGCTAGAGGATGTACAAAAAATTCTGGAACTATCTTTGTGATCAGCATTGGAGCTGAGGAGGAAAAGTAGAGAAGAAAACTGAGGATACATAGAGGAAAGAATTTCAAGTCTAGAATGAGTTTCTTAAAACTCAGAGAGAAGTTCCTGTGGATGAGTGGAGATAAAGAGCAAGATCCTGGTGATAAATTGTGGGAAGAGGGTAGAAGGTCAAATCCTGTAAACAAAGCACTGATGCAGGCAGAAGACATGGAGGTCGAAAGAATGCCTGAGAGTAGTCACTAATGAGGAAAGTCCGGAAGCTCAGCAAAGCTATTTGTGGAAATCACTTTTATTCAGTTCATAGACTTCTAACTTAATTGGCAAGAACAACACTAATCCCTCACATTCCTGCTCTGACACTCAGATAAATTCCAAGTGATATTTTCCAGTTAGGATCAGAATTTTGTGACCACTAAGAAATTATATCCCGGGGTTCCAAAGACAATTACTAGTCTCGATTAACATTTCCCCTCCTCAGTAAGCCCAGCACATGTCTGCTGTCTTCAGGGTTGTGAAGCACCTAGTGCTCCTCCTAAGTTTCACATTCTATGTGCTAACCCATTAGTAGAGGCCACTCTCTTAAGCCTTTCAAAGACAGGCCAGAGACATGCTAGGCTAGCACTGCCCACCACGCCTGCTCTGTACTCACTGCCTCCGCATGGCCTCCTGGCTCAGATGGAATTCACTCAGTGCCTCAGGTAGACAGACACTGCCTTACTTGTTTTGCCAATAATCATCCTCCTGCCCTAAAAGAGACCCTAAATTGATTCCATGTTTAGAAACAAGATTATACCCTTGAAACTGCTGGTCAGAGAGTCTTACCTTTCTAGAATTCCATTATTTCTAGGACTTTTATTTCCCAATTTCCACCTCTTTTCTTTGTAGCATTTGGTTGGAATACAGGTATTTGTTCGATACAGGGTAAAGGCACAGGGGTCCCTGTGACCAGTGTTCCTGATGGAGACACTGTGTCTATTTACAATAAGAATAGGAACCAAAAGGTTTTCCTGCTCCTTTGATGAAATGTTACAGCAAAATTCAAGTTTCAGATTGCTTTGACAAAAGAACAAGACAGTTTGATGGCTAAAGAAGGCGGATTTTAAGCCAACGCACAGCAAGTAAATCTAAACCAAAATAATTCTCAGCTCTCACATGGAGAGACAAAGGCAGCTATTTATACTCAGCAAGCGTCTCTGTTCTGCTGAAGCCGGTTCTTGGCCATGTATGTCCTACCCTGCACGTGCCAAAGGAGAGCAACCACAGAATTCTTGAACCATCATAGCAACCAGAACCTCTTATGGTGAACATCTCCATTACTTTTCAATCCTTGATCTAAATCACCAAGTTAATACCTGAGTCTTCAGTAAGTACTTCCCATTAATTTCATCTAAATCCAGACTTTCAAAATCCCCGATAGCTAGCTCACTATTTACATTTACCATATGCTCCCTGGCTTCACACAAATTAGAAAAATCACCCTTGTTATTCAAGGAAGTGAAATCCAGGAGACAGTTGTATATACAGGCTGACTATAGAGATTTGGTGTTTTATTGCGACCAATTTCAATTTATTGGCCTTCTAAGTTATGATGAATCAAAGTTGTTCTCTATGCCTTAAGAAGATCTGCCCTCTAAAACAAAGTCTCAACAGATTATTGCAAGGCTTCGTGCCAAAATTAGTCAGTTAGATTTGTTTAAATTCTAAAATGAAAAATGTTACCCCCAGCTTACAATGAAATGAAAAATGTTGCTGCCTCCCTACTTTCTCCCAGAGTCTCACTGCATACAGCCTCTTGCCATCTCAGTCAACAGCAACTATAATTTTCCAATTACTCAGGCCCTATGGCTTCAGAATCATGCATGACTCCCCTCTCTAATATATAAATTGACTCTGTTGAATTTAGCTTTGGGGTATGAGCAGGTGCTTCTTCCTCTTGCCCTCTCTCCCCATGGCCTGTTGTCCACACCATCTCCCACAGGCTGGATTATCTCCAGGAGCCTCCAATATGCTGCCTGCTTTCCCCTCTTTTCTCCCCCTTCTCCTATTATAGCTCATGTCATTCCCATTATTTTAAGTCAAAGACTCCACTAAGGTCCCCATTGGTTCTTTGGTACCACTTGCTGCCTCCTCCCCTCTGGCTCATTCCCTTCCGCACATTTGCCTTTCTTCAGATGTGTCCAGTGCTCTCCCTCAGGACCTCCACGCATGCACTCTGAGCCTGACGTGCTCTTCCTCCAGATAATCGTGTGGCATATATTCTCACCACATTTGGCTCTCTTCTCCAGTGTCTCTTTATCCAAGAAGACAGATCTTAACAGGACTTCCCAATGCCCCCCACCAATCCCCATAAGCTTTTCCTCTTCTTTATTTTTCCTCCAAGCACTTATTCTCCTCTTCATCTATGATATGCCTGCATGTTTACTTTACTTGCTCTCCCAGAAAACAACATGTGGTAGCCACTTAATAAACATTTCTTGAGTGGAGACAGCAACAATAATAAAGATATGTCGGGCCTCTGGAGTCCTCATAGAGCAGTAATAAGAGATTCAAACGTATTATCTTCAATTCAATATCCATAGCAATCACTTAAGACTAAACAAAGTCCTGTATAGAAGCATGAAGTAAAAACTAAAATGAGCTAAAGTGCTAAACCGCAACACTAAAAGGATACAATTATTTAAAAACTAAATAAATTAATTTGAATATTAAAGAGGCCTGTGATTGCTTAATAATGAGCCTGTGATTTGAGTTATAAGCTTAATAACAAAACTGAATTTGTAATTTGAATGTCTATAATTTGAATCTGAAATAAGCTTCCTACAAACACTGCAAAAATTGAGGGTGAACCCAAACCAAGCTAAGGCTTGTCTTGCATCACAGGGATAGAATGTTGTTGAAATTTTGGAAAGGGTTTCACTTTACCTAGAAGAAGCAACAAGCATCTCACTCTCTATTTCAAGTGTTACCTCTGATGTCAGCTATTAGCATATTTTGCTGGGAATACTGATATTCCCTGTTGTGTGTGTGTTGCTTATGGTTTCTACCCATTTTGTGTCCCTTCCTCCTCTTGGCCAAATCCAGACCAAGAAAATAGAAAGTTGAGATTCCCAGTCTGAGAGCTGTCTCTCCCTGTGATCAGAGGAACAACAGTACTGGTTAAGGGTAAAATTCCACAATCCAAGAGCTCTGAGTGAGTGATGCTTAGATTTTAATGAAGACTTTCCAAAAGCTATCACCAGGGCAAAAGCAAATATCAAGGCAAGTGAAACTCCTTTAACAAGAATATGGGAAAAGTGAACTCCTTCAGATAGCTGTTAAATACATGTCTGGGTTGAAGTTAAAAAGATTCAAAAAACATTTCCCTTCTTTACATTGCCTTCAGTTTGGAAAAAGGCAGATAAGTTCATGAATCATTATCATGATAAATTGTAAGTTTTATGGGAGGATATAGAAGAAAATGTAACCCAAACAAGCCTTTGACCAAAGAATAAACTTGGGTTCTAAGACCTTTTCTCCACTTCCTATCTGAGATACTTTGGATAAATTAATCCTCCAAATTTTTCTTTCCTTTCAATAGATAGGAGTGAGAAAAGCTATAATAAAAATATTTTTTAAAAAAACTAAAATATATAGTACATGCTGGGCACTTTTATTTCCCTCTGAGAACTGCTAGTTTCTGATAATTTATTTTCAGTATTGTATTTCCTAACTTTATGTGGAGCTTCTTGGTATCTCTGTACACCATTCAGGGAAACTGAGGAACAAATTGTTAACAAACAAAAATGTCATTCTGCAATTCTATAGCAGAAGAGCATAACACGAGAGGAGGATTCTGATAAGTACTCACGGAGGAGAGAGAGAGAGAGAGAGAGAGAGAGGAAGTGGAGATGAGGAAGGTATGATGACACAGTCCCACTAAATGGAGGTGCTTTCATTTGTCTTTGTTACTTAGAGTTCAAAAAGCAGCCCTGTAAAAGAACTAAGTGAATACAGAGAAGAAAATAAAATACCAACATCGATATTCTTGGGTTAGACATCTTCTTGTCAATACTCTGAATTTTCCTAAGTGGTGATAAAAATAGTGAATGTGACCCCTGCAGAAGCCCACACAGCTTGGGCCTAGACAGCAATATGCTAAACCAGAAAGTGTGACACAGACCATACTCTTCTCATAAAGTCATAGAAACTCAGGCTTCATGTTCGGAAGAAGGAAATGTAGGTACTTCTGGTTGTTTTCTAAAGAATTCTCGCAAACATCAGTTTAATCTTGGTAGCACTGTTCCTTAAAGCCTCCATACTGCTGTGTTAGCAGCAGCATTGCTGTAACAGTAAATGCTTTTTGTTGGAGGAACTACTGTTCTCTAAACACTATATAAAGTATTTTATGTACATCACTGGATTCAATTCTTTTAATGGTTTTATGAGGTAAATGTATTTTCTCCATTTTATAAATGAAGATATCAAGCCCTAAATAAATTAAATAACTTAACCATGATCATACAAGTACTTAATTGAATGATATGAAATTACTGACATTCTACAATTTGTTTAACATCCAAAAATTATATGTTTGCTTGACCAAACCCCGGCAGGTGACAGAGCATATCAAAGCCAGACATGACTTACGAGGTAAATTACTTGTCTCATGTTTCCCAACACAGAGTGAATTCTTGTGTGAAGCTAAACACACATTAGCCAGAGAAGAGAAAAGGCCTGGCAAGACATCCACAAAGCCATGTTTTAATAAAGTCACTTACCTCTGCACACTAGTTTAATTAAAAAGATGTTTAAAATGAAGTTTAGGACTTTATGGACCAAGAAGTACACAATAATTCTATGAATTGGCCAAGAGTTTTATGGTCTTTTGAGAGATTTCAGAAGTTCTTGGTAGTGTTTGGCAGATTTTAAACATGTTATATTCATAAGACATATATTTATTATGAGTAACATCATTCAGAACTTCTCACAAATTTCTACCCCTAAAAGGAAAGCTATGTTCTGTAACAATAGCAAAGAATGTACATAAGATAAGCTGACTGAAGAGGTCTCTGAAGATTTATGCAGTTGCAACAATGAAGGGGTTTAACTTAATCACTCAGTCATTTCTATTGAAATGGAGAAGGATAAAAGAATCACATTTGAAGAAACTCATAAAACATTTTGATTTGTCGCAAATTCAGTTGACCTTACTAGTGAAGTGTCTTTGTATTGTCTAGTATTTTAAAAGAGTCTAATAATTATGGCATATCAGAACCATGATGCACATATTAATGTCACCACCTAACACCACGTGATGACAAGGAATGTCTGCCACTAAAAGCCAAATAAGTGCCTGTAGGAAACAAAACAACTAGAAACTGCTAAGAAGATCACCACATAGCTCTTCCTTTCATTTATCCCCCCAAAAGCTATTCAAATAGAGTATATCAAAGATTCATACAAAGCAGCTAATGTTTGTTAACACATATAAAAGTGAGAAATAGTCTCAAAAAGTATTGTAATCTCCATTTTTATAACCAATATTAGCAAAACTAACAATGCTTACTTCTGAATAAGTAAAGGGGGTGGAAAGGGGAAGATATTTATTACTTGATGATTCTCTGAGGTACAAATTTAATCTACCTGAAAAATTATTTTTCTTTTTTGCCTGAAAGTTGTTAATGCCTCACAAGGGCTCTAGTCATTCTTGTTCCCTCAAAACTCTAAGCCATTGTCTACCTGACAGTATTTCCTAATAGGCCTAACTTTCCATCTTATATTTCCACATGTGAATAGAGGTTTGTTTCTCTTTAAATTGATAAAATATAAAAGTATGAATGTTTATTCACTACCTAATTAAATTTTAAACACCTCCTTAAAATTTGACTTCTGCCCCAAAGTCCAGTTTGGGACAGAATAGCATAGTTGCAGATGTAAACTCAATTTGGAAAGCAAATTCCAGAAAACAAGCTATCACTCCCACAATTTGAGGGAAAACATCTTCTTTCAAAGTGTAACTCTTAGGACAGGCTAAAGAATTCATCTTCCAAATCCAACTTGTTAACACTTATATCAACAACTTCAAGGCCAATACATTTTATAAAGTATATGTTTTATCCTGCATTTGATCAATAAAATGAAACTTAAATACTTAATACAAAGAAAACAGCCTAACAGCTCAAACTTCAAGCCAAAGTTTGTAAAACATAATTTAACAATATACCACACTAGTACTTTTATTTTTCATTTGTTATTATCCTAGAAAAGATAAAACAGCTAATTTTTGCTGTATATTTGTCATTATATAGTATAAAAATTTGAACTAAATGGAAGCAGCAATAATTACTGTCATAGTATAAAGTCAGAAAAGTGAAGCCCTCTTAAAACTTTGTTTTGAATCTTGACCTAATTCCTAAAGAGAAATACATAGTTTAGAGACTTTTTCTTACATGTTAAATACTGTGACAAATCAGGGTGGTGGTTAAAAGAAGCAAAAGACTGATGAGGAATTTATTTTGTAAACACCTATTCAAATCCATCCTTACTAATTATTACTCTTACATCTACATTATGTTTAAAGTTGGTTCTATGCAGATTTTTTTTTAGTCACCTAAGCTAATTTTAGTTAGAAAACTTCAAATCTAGCTATAGGTTGGATTTGATTTCAGAACATTCAGCCAAAGTCTACTTAAATCTCTTATTTTAAAATGTGTTTTGTGGGAAAGGTGCAGAAAATAATTGAATTGCAACATAATTTTATGTTTATATTTTAATACAGCTAGTTTCTCTTAGTTAATTGAAAAGAAATATGTGTGGTAATACTGTTTGGGCAATATTTCATGGCTATAGCTTGTACTCTGAGCATCTACTATGCAGATAACAATATGGAAAATATCAATTATTGTTACTCTTTTATTAGCCTGGTGTAAAACTTTTATTTCTATTTTTCTTTTTCTTCTCTTTAAAATAAAAAGATAACCCAATTAAAAAAAGAGTATAAATTTTAGAGAGAATTATTCAGTTAATTTAGTACCAGAATGATACTCATTCATAGTATGTATAAAATATTATGCTAAAAGATTTCCTGGTTGACTATTAATATTTCTAGAGTTTGTCAGGGAAAGAAGCTTAAAGATCACTAATACAACAGTTAATTTAAAAAAAATAAGGAATCAGATTTTCAGAGATATTGGTCAGATTACACAGGGTCATACTGTTAATAGCAAAGCTTAGACTGTAGTTCAGGTTACCACATTCCAATTTCTTTGAATTTTTCCTTGTACATACTTATGTCAGAAAAGCATGTGAGTAAGTGTATTGCACTGAAGAGATATGCACCCAAGAATGTTGACACGTGCTTGTAAGCCCTACATCCTAGATGGCTGAACAGGAGGATTGAAAGTCTGAGCCCAGCCTGGAAAACATAGTGAGACCTGTCTTAAAAAGAGCTGAAACTTTACCTCAGTGTAGAGACACTGGATTCAAACCTTAGTGCTAAAAACAAAGAACAAAAGAAGTTTTCAAAGTATGTTTCTTGGAGTTCTAATGCTCCTTGGATATGTCCACAATGTAGTGAGAAAGTAATAACAAACACTTTAATCTAAATATTTTTTTCTTTTCTGTATTATACAGTATAAATTTAAATAAAATTTCACTTTTTGGAAATTATTTGAATAACTACAATAAACAATCTCATTCAAAAATGGGTGGGGAGTGCACAAAGAAATTCTGAAATCCAACTGGATTCATCTTGCTAGTTCCTCATTAGAGCTCAGTTCTAATTTCAGGGAATTATTTGCATGGCTCCTGATTATACTTGTGAAAGATCTTTCTTGTCTGTACAGAGGGGCATGATCATGATTTGTATGGAAATGAGTGATTTCTGTTTCTTCCCCTTACCAAGGAGACTTAAAGGCTACTTTCGATTATAGTTTGCGATGATTATATCAGAAAAAAAAATCACTTACAAATTTTGTGGATATTCCATAAATCTTACTGAAGTTTACTCCATCTATATAAGCACAATCTCTTTTGGCAGAACCAGGGATTGAACTCAGGCCCTTGCACTTGCCAGGAAAGCACTTATTCCACTGAGCCATCTCCCCAGCCCAACACAATCTCTTTGAGATAACACTTCAAGATTAGTTTTAGATTGGCTCTTAATTGATATGCTTAATTATAGAATCAGAGGATAGGTGTGGTGTTACACATTTATAATCTCACCTCTTAGGGTGAGGGAATAGGACTGAAAGGTAGAGGCCAGTTTGGGCAATTTAGTGAGATCTTGTTTTAAAATATAGAAGGAGGGAAGGAAGGAAGGAAGGAAGGAAGGAAGGAAGGAAGGAAGGAAGGAAGGAAGGAAGGGGAAGGGAAGGAGGGAGGGAGGGAGGGAGGAAGGAAGGAAGGAAGGAAGGAAGGAAGGAAGGAAGGAGAAGGAAGGAAGAGGAAGGAAGGAAGAGAGAGAGGGAGAGGGAGGAAGGAAGAGAGGGAGGGAGGAAGGGAGGGAGGGAGGGAGGACAGAGAGAGAGAAAGAAAGAAAGAAAGAAAGAAAGAAAGAAAGAAAGAAAGAAAGAAAGAAAGAAAGAAAGAAAGAAAGAAAGAAAGAAAGAAAGAAAGAGAGAGAGAGAGACAAAAGAAAAAAATCTGGGTATTTTAGTGCTTGAGGAACAGCATGAGAATTTTTATTTGTTCTTCTGTTTTCCTAATGTGTGAGTTCATCACTGTAAATTTCCTCCTGAGAACTGCTTTCATTGCATCCCACAAATTCCAATATGTTGTGTTTGAATTTTTGCTGGCTTCTAGGTACTGCTTAATTTCTTCTTTACTTTCATCTGTAGTCTACTGATCAGGAGGGTGCTATCTAATTTCCATGTGTTTATGAAGTTTTTGCAGTTTCTTTTATTGTTAATTGCCTGTTTCATTGCACTGTGGTCAGATTATACGCATGGGATAATTTTAATTTCCTTCCATTTACTTAAGCATGTTCTATGAACTAGTATGAGGTCTATCTGGAGAACATCCAATGTGCAGCTAAAAAGAACATGTATCTAGATGCTGTTAGGAGGAATACTCTGTGAACAACTACTAAGTCCATTTCTTCAAGTGTTTGGTTCAGTAATGGTACCTCTATGCTAATTTTTTGTCTAGTTGATCCTTTTGAGACAATGTGGTTTTAAGGCCCCATTTAGGATTGTGTTATTTACACATTTATGCCCATCTAGGATTCATGTCTTATAAAATTTGTCTTATGTAGTTGGGTGCTCCCATATTTGGTGCATACATATTTACGATTATTTTCTCTTCATGCTGAAATTTGCCACTAACAAGTATGCAATGACCCTCTTTACCTTGTTTGATCATTTTTGTTTTGGAGTTCACCCTGTCTATGAACAGAATAGCTACAACTGCTTTTATCTGAGTCCCTGGTGCATAGAATATAATTTTCAGTCCATGGACTTCCCTTGAGTGAAATGTGTTTCTTATACACAGCATATTGTTGGATTTTGTTTCTTGATCTGCTCTGCCAGTCTATTTCTTTTAATTGGTGAAAGTATTAATTTCTAACTGGTATGTATTAGCTTATCTTTGTCATGTTATTATCCTGTTGTTGGTTCCCTGATTTTCCCCTATGTTCAATTCCTTGCTCTGTTTGGTTGTTTCTTTCTGTTGTTGTTCTTGGAATTACGATCATTTTTATCTCTTTCTAGAATATTTTTCAGTACACTTTGTAGGGTTAATTTTGTGGTCATGAAATTCTTTAGTCATTCTTTGTCATGGAAGTTTCTTACTTCTCCATTAATTTTGAAAAATAGTTTTGCAGGGTACATCAATCTGGGTTCAAAGTTTTTTTTTAGGACTTGAAATATTTCACCCCATGCTTTTCTTTAGTTGATGGTTTGTGTCATGAAATCTGATCTGATTCTTATGGGCTTTCCTTTATGTGGTGCGTTGCTTTTGCTCTAACAACTTTTAATAGGTTGCCCTTGGGCTGCATTTCTGGGATCTTGATTATTACATGTTTGGGTATAGATTTATTTTGGTTGGTGCTAATTGGAGATCTGTATGACACACTTATATGAAATTCTTTCCAAATCTTTCCTTTCTTAGTAACTAGCTGCAGTGATGTCTTCAAGTTCTGAAAGTCTGTCTTCAGTCTCATTCAAACAGTTTTTCCAGGTATTAATGGAATTTTTAGTTTCCCAGATATTTCTTTGTGTCTTTTCATGCATTCAGTTTCTTTCCCATATTGTTCATTCAGGGTTTCCATTATTTTTCTATGTTCTTCTTTTTTTTTAATCAATTCTTCTTTAGATATACTAAGCAATTCTTTTATAATGTAACTATTTCTTTCTTATCTGAGAGATTATTTCTAATCTGATTTCTTCTACACCTACTTGGAGTTGTTTCTTCACTTCAATTGCAGTCACTTCAGAACTTTCTGGTATGTGGCTTCCAATTTCTTCCATACTCATGTCTCCTGCAGTTGTTGTGCATGAGCAGGAGGCCCAAGATTTCATTTTGATCCTTTGTCTGGTTATTTTATATTTTATAAAGAACTCTTTATTTTGAGTTCTGTGTTATTCCTTGTGAAATTTTGAAAGTAGGTAGCTATACCACTACTCTGAAGGCCACGCTAAGAAGTGTCTGCTCTTCAGGGATGTCTTCTGTGTTCTGGAGATTCTTCATTTGTGACTGTCCTCAGATCCTACCTTCTATGTTAATTAAGAGTAGATGTTGGTTCCTGCTTAGCTTATCCTCTGTCTTTAGGGCTTTGGTGAAGCTATTACTCCAGTACTTCCCAATATTATTACCAAAGGAAGAATAAGTGCTTGGTCTTAGCTTTTTTTTCTGTGGAACTGGGGTTTGAACTCAGGCCCCTACATTTGCCAGGGAAGTGCTTTTTCTGCTGAGTCATCTCACCAGCCCAAGAATAAGTGCTTAAAGAAGATATTTTTATGTTTGCTTCAGTAATACAATTAACAATAATAATTCCATCAAGTAAAATTTTTGACAAAATTTTGCAGCTAATAATTTTGTACTGTAGACTGTAAGAGCAAAGTATATAGTGATATAACAGAGCCAATTATAAATTGGGAGTTTGCATGCAAAATGTTTCCCTGTGTTAGAATGGATTTACCCTGTGTTCTACTGACCAGGCCAATTGCTAGTTTCCAGGTGCTTCACTTCATGTGGGGAGGTGGGCCGGGCACACAGATTCCTCCAGCTAAGCTAGTTGCCCAGATTTCTGAGCACCTCTGCACCACTCCCTGCAATTCAAGAGAAGCTGTCCTGCTTTTTTTAAACATTGAGATCATTTTGTGGGCAGGAATAAAAACTCTACTTCACACTTTACATTTCTCTCAAATTTACATAAAGGCTGAACAGTTTGCCCATTAGTTCATCTCGCTTTTATTAAGGCACCCTCAACACTGGCTAGAAATCTTCTTAGCTCTATTACCAGGGTCATCCGATTTATTTCCCCATTTTAACATCATTGTAAAGAACAGCTCTAAGCTTCCTGCCATTGAATGGCAGGAATCTCACTTTCTCTAGCTTCCAATAAGATTCACTCTAATTTGCTCTAAGTCTGCACTGAGCCCTTGAGGCTTCCACTGGCACTCTTATGGAAGCCCTTCTAATGTCATTAAAGCTCTTAAGATCTAGCACTCACCTTCCACCAACTAGTAGCACTAATGTAACAAGTTTTAAGTTTCTGCTATGGTAACGCCCACCTCCAGGTGTTATCTTTCTGTCCCAATTCCTGTTGCTACATCAAATAATCTCAAAATTCACTCAGGGTCCTAACAAGAACAATCATTTCTTCATCTTCAATGGAGTCTGGATGTCAAGAATTTGATGAGTTGCATCTGTGTGCTTCATATTTGAAGATTTTCATTAGACAGAAAATATAGTTGGAGTTTGTATACGTCCCTTTATCAGGGGCATCTCCATGTGTTCTATCCATAGCGCAATAGCTAAACTGAACCTCCTCACATTTTAAATTTTTTAGGGCATTCACAAAAAAGGATGAAAACATACCTTCTAGTGTCAATGGCAAAAGTTTCATTGCCTTTTCTAATATTCCCCTTGAGTCATGCAGCGTCACCCATCATAGTCTATTGGTTAAAAATAAAGAGATATACCCAGGTTCAAAGGGAAGAAGGAATCAGGCTCTGTCTCTTGATAATTGCAGAGAATTCTCAAACAGAAGTCAAGAAACTACAACATGTGGGCCAAATCTTTTTTTGCTGGAAAAAAAGATTTTTAAACCACAAATATACTATACTTATAAAATTATGAGTTATCTAATGCTGCTTTTGTACCATAGCAGCCCAGTTCAGTAATTTAAAGAGGCATCACAAAGCCTGAAGAATTTAAATATTTACTCACAGTCCTTAGACATAAAAATATCTGTTGGTTCCTAATCTAGGACAAATAAGATAGAAGAGATTTTTGTGTTTGTTATCTATAAACACAAGGCATATATTAAGTTCTAAGATTCATGAAAATATTTTAAGATTTAAGTGGACCATAGTTATAGATTTAAGGTGTGAGAACGTATAAGTTGAAGTATACTTTTGAAAATATTTATTCTTCAAAACAATTCAAAGTAGAATAACACCATTCTAGATATTTGAGTAAACTAATGTAAGTAAAATTATTCTAAGGGGCATACTTATAAAACATGAAATAGGCAAAAAAAAAAAAAAAGTAAGTATAATAATGTAAGAAACAGAAGTAAAAGCAAATATCAGTGCAACAAATATTAATGAGAATACAGATTTTAGTGCCATAATTTGAGTACCTTACCCAAAGCTTCATGTGCTAAATTCTTAATTCAATGCAGCAGTATTGGGAGGAGTAGTTTAGTACAAAATGTGTTATGATTTGTTTAGAGATGTACCCACAATGCCTCAGGCAGTCCTTCCCAGAGCTTTTATCAGAAGTGGTTAGGTCTAGCGTGTGTGATGCTGGGATTAAGGATGCGTGGATACCAAATTGGTTTGGCCTGGCTCTGAGTGTGAGCAATGAGAAGGCCTATCTTGGTTGTGAGTTCTGTGCTCCCCAAGCACATGTAACCTGGAGAGAATAGAAGGGACAGAATAAGGGCTATTGTTGTCACTTTACAGCTTGCTACTTGCTGTATTACTACCTTCTGCTTTCTTCCTGCTGTGAACTATTTTTCCTCTGCAATACCCCTCTTGCCTTGCCACCATGCCTAGGAGCCAAGCAACTATGAAT
Source organism: Ctenomys sociabilis (assembly GCA_004027165.1). Lineage (NCBI taxonomy): Eukaryota > Metazoa > Chordata > Mammalia > Rodentia > Ctenomyidae > Ctenomys > Ctenomys sociabilis. The sequence continues at coordinate 27,513 of PVKA01012491.1, forward strand.
TGAAACCTGTGAGCCACATAAACCTTTCTTCTTCTAACTTTTGGGATCAGATATTTTTGCCTCAGCAATGAAAAAAATGAGACACAGTGTTTAAGTCACTGAGACAGAGAACTCCTGAATGGACTAGTCCTGGGGCTGGGGAGACAGCTCAGTGGAATAAGTGTTTGCCTGGCAAGTGCAAGATCCTGAGTTCAATCTTTGGTACCACCAAAAAAAATGGACTACTGCTTTTCTTGAGGGACTGGTTAATTCTACTCCTCACAATCAGATTAGTTACTTCAGAGCAGGTCATTACAAATCAAATACAGCCCTCTTTTTTTGCCTATCCCATTCACCCACTCATATTTTCTGCTCTTTTTCCATAAGTTAAAGTAACACAAGCCTCTTGACATGCTGTGAGACTTTCCAGCCTCTAGAACAGTGAGCCAAAACACACTTCTACTCTTCCTAAATTACCATTTCAATTATTTTGCTATAGCAACAGAAAATGGACGGAGGCAATGAGAGTTTTCAAGAAGCCAAACAGATATCTTATAAGAAATATGCTGAAAAGTACACAGACACTTTAAAATAAGGAGGAAACATGTCAAAACAATTAAAAAATACAAACTTGTGATGCCTTGTATCTAGATGTCCCCCTAAAGCCTCATGCACTCATATGTGGGGCTTTCCAGAGGTGGCTGGATCTCGCGTGCCTGAATATGGATTAAAAGTGTGTGATAACTAAATTGATCCACTGATTGACTTAGCATCATTCTGGGTTGGCAACTGGAAGGCCCAGCCTGGGTGTGGGTGGCTCCAACCAACAGGCTTGTAGCCTGAATGGAATGAAAGATAAAGGAGGCTTCGGGGCTGCTGACTCATTGGCTCCTGCCTGGCACGCTGTGAGCACCCAAAGTTAAAGGAGGAAATGTTTATTTTAGCGTAGTGTTTAGAGGTTTCACAGTTGGCTACTTTCACTGCAGAACAGCACGGCACAAGGGGCAGAAGAGGTTTATTGCATGGCAGACAGTAAATAGTTGAATTTAATATAAATGCTTATTTTCTGGTGTTTAGGGTCTCCCTACTAGACTGGGCTTGTTGTGATTCTTCTGTTTGCAGCCTCCCAAATGCTGGGATTGCAGGTGCATCCACCACGCCCAGTCTCAATCACTGTCTCAGCATGCCTGGGAGGTAAGACTGACATAGCAAGCCAGGGGATCGAACCCCTGGCCACTGTACCTGCTTACAGGTGCTTTAATCTGCTGAGCTATTTGACCATCCCTTGAGTATTATTTCTAAATGTCTCTTGGTGAAAATTTTTTTGGCTCTCCTAAATATAGGGTTATTTCATTTGCAAATATTTATGCTTTCACTTTGTCCGTTCCTATATGAATCTTTTTTTATTTCTTTTTCTCACCTGATTGCTCTGGTAGTGCTTTGAGCACTACATTGCACAGGAATGGTCATAGTAAACTCCTTTGTCTTGTTCCTGATTTTAGAGGAAACATTTCAGGTTTTCACCAACTCTTTTGAAGTTAGCTGCATATTGATCATAACTGACTTTTATCAGATTAAGATAAGATCTATCATTATCTAATTTCTTCATGACTTTTATCTTGTTTACTTTGTTTGCTTTCATATTGTTTACTTTGCCAAAGTCTTTTTCTGTATTAATTGGGAATTTCATGATTTATGTCCTTGCTTCTGTTTATATGATGAATTACATTTATTGATTTGCATATCATGAACACCCTTACATCCCTGGGATGCAGGGATCATATAGGCCATGACCATGTACTCAATCATGATATATGATCTTTTGATGATTTGTTGCATTCTATTTGCCAGTGCCCTGTCATGGATTTTTGTATCTACATTTACTAGTGAGATTAGCCTATGGTTCTTTTTCACAGGATCCTTGTCTGTTCATATTTATATAGTCATGCTTTCTGAGGTACCATGTGGTCTATTTCGAAGACAGTAACATGTACTATCAAAGAATGAGTATTCTGTTGTGGTGGTTGAAATTATGTATATTATCTTTCCAAATTCTTCTTCCAAAACAGTTTCAAAGGCTTCTGAATCACATGGGGTCAAGCAGCATCTCATCTATAAACCCACTCCTGATAGCAAAATGTGTCTTGCTTTCTTCCACAGTAAACAATCTCAAAATTTAAAGTAGGCGAGGTTTAAGTCACAGTTTAGTGCACAGGTTGTAGATGTTTTAGTCTACAGTCATCTGGCTACAAGGCAGCACAGCACAGTAGAACAGCATGAAAGAGATAAGCTGGTCACTGCAAGGTGTAAACAAAGCAAAGAGTCAAGGGAAAGTCCTGGAAGAGTAATAAGGTTTTGCGTAGCATGCCCCAAGTGATAGACCTCTTCTTACCAGATCCTATTTCCTAAAAGTTATCTTAAACCCTCATAAGTGAGTGTCCCTCCCAAAGTCCCATATATGAGCCATGAAGCTCCCAGAAGACATCTAACTTAAACTAAAAGTTATCAATCATAGTTATAAGAGATATAGTTACACATAGCATTTATGTTATCCTGAATTTATAGCAAAAATTGAAATCAAAATAATCAGAAACCAACTGACATATCATCAACATATTGAATCACTGTGTGATTTCAGTGAAATTACTATTCTAATCTTCATAAATGAGAGAAGGGGGAAGGGGGAGAGTTAGAGAGACAGAGAGACAGAGACAGACAGAGAGAGAAACAGAAAGAAAGAGAATAATTCCTTATCTAGATAGTTTCCTGGCTTACTATTAGCTTAATGATTTCTTAGATCCTCATATCAAACAAGAGCTCTTTTATTTAAGCCATAAGTTTTCTAAATAAGAACAATTTTGTAATATATTGAGTTTTGCTATTAATAGGTACAAACTATAAAAATGCATATAGAGGCTTATTTGGTGGTCAGAATGATAGGAATAAAATTCTTTGGCCTGAAATTCCAGATACTTGTAACTATGTCAGCATCTAGCTCATAGTCAATCTATTAAAGCTATTCTGACTCATTGAATACTGCAACAATTTTCCCAGCGGATCAGCACATTTGCAGAACCAGGTGTTTCTCTAATTGTGACACCATGAAAAACATTTATAGTGCTCGGAGGTCCTTTAAACTCTGCTTCCACCTGTGCTCTTTGGTTGGGTCCAGTGGCTGCTTATCCTTTTCAGGCATCTACTTGTTTGTGTAGGTGTGTATCTTTGTTTCTGAATTTATTTTGCTACATTTTAAAGAGGAAATTTTATTTTAAAAAAAGGTAATAAGCTAGTGTTGTGAGTCATTCACATCTCAACCAGGTGCACTCATATGCAGGTGTAAAACAAAAAACATATTAAGGAAGCTTGATGTGAGCCAAGGCCTCTGAAAGATTGACTGTACGTCCACAATGAAGGTATCCCCGGGAGCACTTTAAATATCTGTCATAAACTGAGGTATTTTCCTCCTTTTTCCCTTAACTCTTTCCAATTTCTCTGTATCATTTATACTCATACAGTAAGCAGTCTACATTTGCATATCATGGAAATGAAAGTCTCTTTTCATATAATAAAAATTCTATAGGTATTATAATTTATAAGTAACAAACACATAATTTCTCACTTCTAACTGTACAGATTTACTCGTCCAAGTAATCAATTATTTTTATATTTGTGAATGTTTTATTTATATTCAAGAGTACTGTGTTAAGTGCATAAGTTAATTCTTTAACACTACTTTTTCTCACATTATATAGCAACACAATCCACTTAACCCAGATCCTTCCTTATTTTTTTCACAGGATCAATCTACTCTCTTAATTTCTTAATTCTGAAAATCTTGGAAGAAAGCAATGGTCAAAATTTAGTTTTGGGGGCTGGGAAGATGGCTCAGTAGAATAATCGCTTCCCTGGCAAATGCAAAGGTCTGAGTTCAATCCACGGTTCCACCAAAAAAAAAAAAAAAAATTAGTTTTCAACCAAAATACCTTTTATTGCAATTCATTCCAAATGGTACATATGATTTTGTTTTCTGCATTTTATATTTGAGAATACCTTAACTATTTACTTTTCCATATAATTTATAATAGTTATTTTTTAATATAGCAGTCATACTATAGCACTTTTATGAATTTACATTTAATTATGGTTCTATTCTTGAAAATCATTGTTCTACATTTCATTTTAGGTTTTTAAATGGCATTTTCACAGCTCAATATGTAATTTCAAAACAAGAATGTAAAAAGTATAATTATTTTCATGAAATGAAAGTAGGTAGTGTTTTAAGTCTAAATATAATCTTGTTCTCACATTTTGAATACAAAATAAAAGTTTGTGTGAACAAATTATTTTTAAGAGAATTATTGCACTTTTATCTTGAATATTTGAAGATTTCAACATTTATATCCATCCACTCAATGTTTGCTACTCCTAAAAGAGAATTATTTCAATAGTACTCACTTCATTAAAGATTTTAAAGCTTAACATTCATTCCTTGGACAAATACATTAACATCACTTTTACCCACTACGTAAAATTAGACACTCAAGTATTAACATTAATGACATCTTCACATCTTATGAGTGTGACATTTCAAAGTGATGAATTATTGAAATGCTGTTGGATTGAAGAAATAGAAAGCAATCAGTATCTGATTAGTTGAATGAAGGAGGCTGTATTTGTTGCTATTTTCTCTTTTTTCATTTGTTTGTTTATTTCTTTTTTTATATATTTTTAGGGAAGGGTCTAAAGGGTGTTCAGGGTCTCACTACTAGATCAGGCTCCTAGTGATCTGCCTGTTTACAGCTTCCCAAGAGCTGGTATTATAGGCATGTGCCACCATGCCCAGTCTCAATTGTCATCTCAGCACACCCCAGGGGCAGGGCTGGCAGGGCAGGCCTGGGGATCAAACCCCTGACCCTTGCACCTGCCTGCAGGTGCTTTAATCTGCTGCGCTATTTTACCCTGTTTGTTTGTTTCTTACACAACAGAATTTTATTTTCTCACAATTGTGATGCTGAAAGTCCTAGCTCAGGTGGTCAGTGAGTGTTTCCTGAGCCCCTCCTCCTTGATTCCTTAATGACACTCATTTCTATGTGTCCTGCCATGCACACTGGGACCTTAGTGTCTCTTCTAGGAACACAATTTTATTGGATTAGACCCCCATCCTTGTGACCTCATTTAACCTTCATCATCTCTTTGAACTCCCTATCTCCACGGAGCTTTGGGATTTTTACATAGGAAATGTGGAGTGGACACAATTCATTATATAGAGTCAGGTGACTTCTAGTAGAAGGAGCACAAGGTTTGTTTCTAGAAGATAAGAACAGAGTCAGTAAGGATCTCTATCAAGAAAAAAGTCCTATCAGTAGAGTATTGTCAATCAATTGTAATTACTCTAACATCTCTTTTCTCACCTACAAAACGGTGATAATAACTTCTCTCAAGTTACTTACCAAAAATCATAGTGGTTGTATTTGACCCAAACTTTAAGGTGCTGATGGAAAAATTTTCTACCAAAAAAAGGTAAAAGAAAGTGAATATAATTTCTCAGTAAATTAAAATGAGATGAAGGATGTCATTAAAACTTTAAAGTTAAAATCAGTGGTAGTTCATGGGCCAGAAACAGCTTGCAAACTAGTTGTTGGTCTGCACAGTGCTTAAAATTTGTTAAATTAGTTGCCAACTTTTAAAAGTCAATTGGGTTCACATAAAAATCAGGATTTCCATCTTAACTTCTAAGCATGGTAGTAATGGACTGGTCTTAGATTTAGAATAGCAAAGTTGCCGGAAGGCATAGTTTATCCAGTTGTCCACAATCCTTATTTTTTGTCTGCATGCAGCAACTGGCATTTATAAATATAACAACACTCATGCTGGATCTCTAGCTTGTTGCCTCTTGATCAACCAATTATATTAACTTACAAGTTGTTAAATAAAGAATAAAACACCAAATTCTTTATAGTTTACTCATATGAAAGAATAGAATAAATAAATGTCATAAGAAGTTTTAATAAGGGACAGAATTTTAAAATCCACTCAACTATAACACATGTAAATTACAGGATCCTGTTAATATTTATGGCTATTTTGATTCTCACTATAAAAATAAACTGAATAAACTAGACAAGCACACTTACCACAAACATCCATACACTTCACATTGACATATTAAAAGCCTCTGTGTTAGAATTAACATTCTTCTAGCAGTTTCTTCAGCTGTTTTTCTGACTGAACTATTAACTCTGCTCTGGGGACAGTAGAACCACTGAAATCCTTCTTCATTCACTCAGAAATGAAGATGAATGCTAGGGAGAAAATAAGGCTGACTGTGATGGACTTCACAGAAGTAATCGACATGAGGCACGCAACCTGAACATTAGAGGCTGAATGCCTGGTTTGGAAGGAACTGAGAACAGAGCTCTCTGACTGCCCCACACTGAGTCATGGCTTTTAAACAAGGCCTGGAGTCAGAGCTCTTGGGCTAGGCCTGCTGTTTGCCTGGCTCCTGATAAGCCTGTCCCTTTTTATCCAGAGATTGGGCCTGTGATTTAACAGCAATGACAGCGATAGTTAGCCCAAAAAACATCCTTACTGACTCTGTTCTAATACAAATCACTTATTCTTTGTGAAAGATGAGTGAGTCATGCAGGGAGCAGACTGCCCATTAGTGGTGCATTGTTAATTGGCTCTTTAATTAGTTTAGTGGCATATAATTATTTGAGGTCAAATAATAATTAAATTTTTGTACACTCCTTTTTTTCCTGGTAAATTACTACTGGACCACCCCGCGTGATGAAGGCTCTCCACAGGATGCTTGCTCCGTAACACAAGGAAGTGTATGATTTTTCCCTACAAAAGCACCCTTTAAAAAAATCTCTTCATAAATAGAATCATTGCATCATCATTGTTTAGAACACTCCTTTTAAGACTAAAAATCATCAAATAAAAATGTCATAACTTTTCTTCACCCAAGGAATGGTCTAAAGAAAACACAAAATATGTCAAGTTGTAATTTAGTTTAAATCTCAAATATTAGTGGGAATTTCAAATAATAAAATGAACTTTTCTATAAAGATCTTTAAAAAATGAAGTTTTCTGTGAATGTAAACTTGCTTTCCACAGTTACCTTAAGGGAAATAATCTAATGAATACTTTTTTTCTAAGAATCAAGAGCTTTATCTTAAAACGTAAAACTAATGATTTTTTCTCATCTAGACTTAAGAATTATAGAAAAAATATTCAACACCACATTAAAATTTTTGAATTGCATTAGAAAGAAAATATGATTATGGAAATGTAATTTAAGAAAAGCAAGACTGGTCATCAAAAGTGCAAGACTGAGAAAGACTGAATGAATTCTTTTTAAAGTTTTCTTCAGTTTTTCACCAACAAAAATGCATTTTTGAAATTAAAACCTAGATTCCTTTCCTGTCACTCTTTAATTAGTAGCTCTAAACTACTTGAATAAATTCTGGCATATGCAACAATTGTCCCTAGAAAGAAAATATCTCACTTTGAAATGCCATTTTGACTATATCAATATTTATGGAAGAATTTCAATGAGCACTTAGAAAAAATTGATCCTACTTAGGTAGACCTTCGTAGCTTTTATCAGCTCATTAGAGGGGAAAAAAAGCTAAGAAAGAAATTTTATTCTAAAAAGAATATAATGCAGATGCATCTACCATTAAAGAAATTCTCATAAGGGCTTTTACTAATAAAATATTTTGTGAGTATTTTTATTAATGCAGATGTCTTCTTTGCACAGAGCTGCTGTGAATAATGAGGTTTCATAATAACTACACACACACACACACACATTTCTATGCATAATTATTTACATGCAGCGTTCATCCATCTACAGTGAAGTGTTAGGAAAATGTAAAATAACCCTTCTGTTGCTCAAGTTAAAAGCAATCTGAACCATCATGAATATAAATTTTGACAAAATAAACTAACCTGACCAAGTCCAAGTTAATTCTGCTCCATTTTTCTTGTTTTCATACAATCAGAATAAGATTTTCAAAGTTTAAGAGGTTTATTCTTTAGCCTGTTCAATATAAATCAGAGGGCTGGCCAAATAGCTCAGTGGATTAAAGCACCTGCTTAAGCAGACTTAGGGGTCAGGAGTTTGATCCCCTGGCCTGCTGTGCTGGCCTTGCCCTTTGATGCACTGTGAGACCCTGTACACACTGTACACTCTGTCCTAAATTTAAAATATATATGTATGTATATCAGAAATAGTTGTAACAATTTTTTTAAATGTATTTCATGCAAGGTCTACAGGGTCACTATCCAGATCAGACTCGTAGTGATCCTCCTGTTCTCAGCCTCCCCAGTGCTGGGATTACAGGCACGCACCACCACACCCAGTCTCAGTCTCCATCTCAGCACGCCCCAGGTGTGGGGCCAGCATGGCATGCCAGAGATGTAGCAACAATTTTTAAAACTGTAATTGACAGTTCAAATGTGTTTTTCAATGCCTCTGAATTGACTTTTCTATTTTATTATTATTATTTATTATTATTATTATTATTGTTATTATTATTATTATTATTATTGTGCATTTGGTTGTTGCAGGGTTTCTACAAAGCTCGGAGTGATCCTCCTGCTTTCACCCTCCCCACTGCTGGGATTACAGGTGCGGCCACTATGCCTAGACTCTGCCAGGCTCAACCTTCCCTGGGACGGGGCTGGCACAGGATGTGGGGCCGCGGGTCAAACTGAGGTCCCTGTGCTTGCCTAAGCTTGTCTAAGCAGGCGCTTTAGGCTGCTGAGCTGTCTCAGCAGCCCCCCACATTTTTATTTTAAGCCAAAGATGTTTTAGGAATTTCAACAGGGAAAATTTATGATCCTCTATTTAGGCCTTTCCAAATAAAAATGTCCATTTGGCATCTTTTTTAACCTAATAGAAGCTGAATGTCTGTCAATTTATACATGCAATTAGATTTCTAACTCTTCATTATTATTCAGTACATTCCCACTCAGGTGTGTGGTTGTGTCACTTGCCTTTCACCACATGACTCATGCCGAAAATACTACTACACATACAGCACACTGAGGTGAAAATCAGGCCCAGTGAGTGCTACCACACCAAGCAGAGCCTTGGTGGCAGAGAGCCTCATCCATTTGGAAGCCCTGATGTAGATCCTTATAGCTTAGTACACACAGTGTCTGTAGGAACGACAGGTGTTCCAGGGCTTCAGCAGGCCAAGAACTTCTTGGTCCAGGAATTCTCTCTACAAATCTAGACATCAGTTCTATTCCCATCTCTGCTGTTCGCTTACAAGTTTTCTGAACTCCTGATGGTCATCCAGCACTTATTATATGATAACTATGAGTCAGATAACATGCTACAGGCATAGGACATATAAAAATAAAATTTATTTATTTATTTATTTATTGCAGCAGCTCAGACTCATAGTAATCATCCTGTCTCAGCCTCCTTAGCACTGGGATTACAGGCATGTACCACCAGTCCCTGTTTTGGTGGACATCTCCTTGCAGGGCCAGCATTGCATAATCCCGGGGATTAAACCCAGATTTTTGCACTTGCCAGGCAGGTGCTTAGACCACTGTGCTACCTGCCCAACCCCAAAATATATACTTATAAAAGTACAAATTGTTAGGGCTGGGGACATAGCTCAGTGGCACAGCGCCTACCTGGCAAGTGGAAGGTCCTAATTCAATTCCCAGTACAATAAACAACAACAACAACAAAAATCATTCTCAAAAATACAAACTGTTGTTATTTGGAGAAGAAAGATTTTCTGAGCATTGAAGAAGATGCAAATAGAACCAAATTAACAATACAAAATGAAAACTTCCATAAAAAATCCATGTGTAATATACAGAAACAGAACATGCTAAAGCAAGGTGAAACACAGAGGTGTTCTGAGCTGTCCAAAGCAAATTCACTAGACTGATACAAAACATCTGGAAAGTGAGACTAAGAAAAGTTTTACAATCATGAAAAAATCCATCATGGAGAGTAAGGACTATAGCTTGGCTCCGTGAGTTTTCCCGAAAGCTTGTATATTAAAGGTTTGGTCCTGAACCTGTGGCTGTGCAGGGAGGTGGTCAAATTGTTAGGAGTGGACCCCAGCAGAAAGAAGTTAGGTCCCTAGGAAGCACTCCCTGAATGGGACTGAGGGACCTTTGCCTGCACCTGCCCGGGGAGAAGCAGCTTTCTCTTCTGTGTGTCTCCTGTCATGGGATTCTTGCTGCTTTGCCACAAGACTAGTGAGCACAGGCTGACACCTCTGCAACCAGAGCCAGAATAAATACAGACTCTTTACAAGGTGATTGTCTCAGGTATTTTGTCACAGGAACAGTGAAGGTGAATGACACACTAGATCATGACTCTATTGTTGCATTTCTGTTTCATTTTTATATGATTTCTGTTTATCAACATAGTAAGAAAATGGGAAGGAAAAACAGGAGAAAGAATATGACAGCTGCACCAAGCTATAAAGTATTCCTGTCAAAAGTGCATGACCTAAGTTCTTTTTGTTTAATTTATGGGTACATGTTTGTGATAATAATAGTATTCATCTTGTTAGCATATAAAAATTACATGTAATATACATAAATACACATATATTATATACATATATGATATATACAAATATAATACATATATAATATATACTAACACATATACGTTAACACATAAAACATATTATGGTATAATGTATGACATCTTAATTTTTTTTTTTTTTTTGAACCAGGGATCAAACTCAGACCTTGCGCTTTCCAGGCAGATACTTATGCCACTGATCTATATCCTCGGCCCCTTAATCATGTTTTACTGCCTCTTGCATGACCTAAATTTTTAAATGTTTTCCCCAGCTTCCCAAATGTTTGCAGAAAATAAGGGCGCCGTCTTTCCTCAGAACTTCTCTGTCTGCTCCCTGCCTACACCTCTCTGTCTGCTCCCTGATGGCTTCACCATCATGCCTCTCCTCCGCAGAGCCTGATTCCAGTTGCACCGGCTTCCTACCATCCCTTAAAGTGGTCACACTGGTTCCTGCAGTGAGACTTCTGCAAGGGCAGATCCGACCTCGGATCCCTTTCTCTGGTGCCTGGTACTGGTGCCTTCTTGTCATTCTGGATTAGTTTGAAATTAATTTCCTCAATTATTTCCTTAATTTGCCATCATAGTCTTGTGCAATCCTTGTTACTAGACACTCTGAAATTCCTGCAAACGCCTTCTGCTCTCTGATATTTTCACACTCATTTCCTTGTTTTTTGTCCCTTGAATTTTCTTGAATTGAAGTTACATGACTGACAAGTTGGCAGGTCGTTTTAACATCATGACTTTGACTTGAACCAAAACTAAACCAATTCATTATCATGACAACGATACCTCTTATTAACAACTTTATATCTCTACATAACTTATTCCTGATTCTACCTCTTAATTTTCTGTTGATTTGCTATCATTGAAATGAACTTTTCACTTCCATGTCATCCCTACCACGCTAGGAGCAGAATTCCCTACACCCAAGTCCTCGTCTTGTTGATTTAGTTAGGTCTTCCTTCTTGGTTAAAGCAGGATTTAATTTGCACATTGCTTTGACATGTGAAAATGCTGCCCACGAGCTGAGCTGACCACTTGAATGCAATCATCAGCTTTCAGATACAACTTCTACAGTCTCCTTCAGTTCTCAGAATAATGGGAACTTAATCTCTCACATTTTTATCTTAAATTATAGGCATTTCAAAGGATAATTGTAAAAATACTAACTTAGAAGAATAAAGTTGAGTAGGCCCACCCTTCATTCCCATTTCTTTGTTCTCATTTAAGTATCTACAACATCACCCTTAAATACACTCAACGACAGCCAGTGTGAACCAAACAACACCTTCCACTTTTCCCGGTGCCTGCCTGCCATCTGCCATATTTCTATTGAAAGAGAGAGACCCTAAAAACATATTCTGAGCCTCAGGCTCTGATGACAGAAAGACTCCAAATTTCATGCAGGTTTTGAGACAGAAATAGAAATTAGCCTCTTGTCTTACAAATGCCACATTACAGGCATCTCCACCACATCTGAAAAGACTGAGCCAGGATCTTGCAGGAAACAACTGGACTGATGAGCAGTTTGAGTATGGAACAAAACTTCAATTCTTGGAGTAAGAAGATCCCCGAAGAATGACCTCCAAATTAGTGGGACAAGGATAGCTCTGCAATTACATGGAACAACTCACACATCTTGATTTTAAATGGAGATTACAAAATAGGGACACTGATTCAGGCTAAAAAGTCACTAATTTTGAAACACAGCCACTTTCCAACTTTCTCAATATCATACAGCATCTCTTGACTAAGTTGTGTCAGGAACCCAGTTATATTCCTGTTCAGACAGATTTTACATTTAGGGTTGGCAGAGTTAAACAGCTAAGCGTACCAGTGTATGCGTGACCACAAGCATCCTTCTAAGGAAGGCTTACTACAGTCTAAGGACACTACTAACTATGCAATTTGCCACCAAACCTGCTCTCTTTGTGAGCAGTGTGGGAAGTGTCAGGGTTTAGGATGTGATCTCCAATTGGTCTGCTATAAAAAATCCTCAGGATCTTCTCATAAATGACTGAGTTTTGGACAAAGTCCTCTTTCTTGAGATTGATGTAAAACATATCCCTGGAAGGGCACCATGTTCCAGAGTTCACCGTTACTAGCATCCTTATTCTTCAAAGGTACACATTCCATTTTTTTCCAGCATTCAAAGAAATGAGAAAGTAAACTTCTTAAAAGACTTCCATATTTTAAAAGCCTTTACCCATAAGGCACCAATTCTCAAAATTTATATGCAAAAATAGCAGGAAGAGAGTATTAAAGTAAAAATTTTCTAGAGTCCAGGAATTTAATTATTAATAAATATCACAAATCATCATCATATAGGTGATTGAAGACCACTCCATGAAAAACACAGTAACCTCCTTGTCACATTGTGGTCCAGTGACCAGACTGAAGTCCCTCTTTGTCATCTTACCATGATGGCGGGGCAGCAGCATAAAGTGGCCATCTGAAAACTGTGACATAGTTTCTTCCAGGAGAAAAACAAATGACTAATTTTCCCTGTGTCTACAGAGAACTATCTTCTCAAAACGTACTATGACCTCTTCTGAAAATAAAATTAGTAACTTTTATTTAATATTAACATTATATCATAACATGAAATGCCATAAGTGTGGAAATTACCCGAGAGCTTCAAAAACATGGTTGTGAAGAAGCGTATCTAGTGACATTTTAACACTTCAGCTATTGGTTTCTCACCATATCTCAGAGGTGAACTTCAGTGACTAGATCTCCTGAATGTCAAAGGAAGTCTCAGTTAAAGACTCAGCATTTTAGGGTCATCACTAATGACTACTGTTATCATTGCTGACATGAACTTATGAACTACTAACTAAGCTTGACATAACACTTATTAATCAATATGTGAGATAGGACTACTTACCCTATCTCCTAACTGACTTGCAGGCCTCGTATTTTCTTTCCTTATAAAAGATGACATGATATCAGGCAAAAATTGAACTGTGACTTAAAGTCAAGTGGTTAAACCCATTAAAGCTATTTTTAGATGTTTAAAATCCAGTGTTCAGCTTATCACGGTGAAACTCCTGTGCTACAGCAGAAAGGGGAGGGGAGGGAACATCAAAGACAAAAGGGGCAGAAAAAGCAATGAAAGATAAGGCGAAGGTAATATAAGATAACAGAAAAGCAGGAGTGATGTCTAAAAACAACTGACAGGAAGATACTACCTGGCATTTTTCAGTACTTGAGCTTGAATTCAAGACCTGTGCAATAAACTACATCTCTGCTTTTTTAAAATGTTTTCTTAAATTTTGACATTGGCTCTCTCTAAATCCCTAAATTGACCAGGCTGAGGTTGAACTTAAAAATCTTGCTGCCTCAGCCTCCCAAACTGGACCACATTTTACAGATGTATACCCGGCCATGCCTGCCTTTTAATAGTTGTTCAATATTATTTTGTGAAACTTAAACCTCAAGGAACTTCCCTGATATTTTCTTATGTAGATTTTCTTAGGAAAATAGGTGTTTGACTTCATCAACAAAAATTTGTAAAACACTGTGGACTAAAAATAGACCTTAGACCTTAGACCTAAATGTAGGCCTGTATAAATTGTATCTGCAAAGAAATTTAGCATATGTTAGTCTCTGTTTTCACTGTTGTAGTTTGGTTTCCAGCAGGCCTACATATTTGTAACAGACAGAAGCTGTATTTCTCCTAGCCTGGTAAAATGGGGTAGCTAAAAGAAACTGAGAGGGTGGCATTGAAACTAGAGTGAATTTTAGATAGAACAAAAAATATTTTTGATTCATCGTACTTCTAAAACCACTTTTACATGCTGACATAGCAATTGCCAATTTATCATGAGTCTAAGGAGGCTTAAGTCTCAGGATCCTTTAATTACATAGTTTATTTCCATCTCTTGTTCTTAAAGACAGACCTCAAAATTGTACAAGCTCTCAATTAACAAATTGATACCTGTACTACATGACTAACCATGTAAACAGCAAAAGTGAAGGCATCAGACTTGAACTCTCAAAGCACAAGAACACAAAGCAACTGCTAGTGTTTTTCAGATACAGTGAAAACTTGTTTGTAATTGCTAAAGGAAAGCTCCCTGCTAGGAAGCCTTTAACCTACCTGTGTTCATTATGTTGCAGACTGTGTAAGTTAATTTGGAAAAGACTGTTGAAGTCTTTTCATAAGCCTTTCCTGTACGTTTTTAGAGAGTGGTGCAAATGTACTAATAATTATAAAAGAAAAATAACTTTCAATTATCTTTCTACTTTGTTTCTGTAATAATGATAAAATAATTAAATGAAAACCTCTAGCTGTAGGTTAAATTTTTCTTCTTCATTTTGTGATCATTTTTATGTTTTTTTTTAAATCTGGTAAAAACTTTTAGCACAAGTATAACATTAGCCAAACAGAAAACCAAATAATTATTGAATGTGATTTTTTCAACATAAACCAGAGATTAATTAGAATGTATTAGCACAAATCAAATATTTACAATTACATATACAATTATGATAATTCTGAGCAAGAGATTGCAAAATTATGGAGAGGACTACTGCATTCATTGTTTCATATGACAAGTCCAACAATTTTTCTTGATATTGTTCAACACAATATTAAAAGAGAAAAACATGATGTGCTCAAAATAGCTAAAAATATGGTCATAGGAGTAAAGAAAAATCATACCAGAACCTGTTTCAACACCAAAGTTATGCAAATCTCCCAAATTTCAGTCTCTTCACAAAACCTACTTTTAAGTTTTTCTTATATTTCAATAAGTGGTAACAGGTCAAAAGTTAAGTCATTAGCAATAGAGACCCTCCTTGCTTCTCTTAACTCCTTCCTGCAAATCAATCTCTTTTTTCCATAATTTTATTGAGAAACAAATGGCAATGAGACAGTTTCAAATCAAATTAGTAGGACAGTTTCAATAATTAATACATTGTTTTCTTAGTGGTTAATTGTTGTGCAAGATGCAGACATGATATTCTATTTACAAACACTATTAGAATAGGTTCCTGTATGCATTGAATTAAGAGAATATAGCTGTATATCCATCTTAACTATTTTGAATATACAGATACAAAATGGTCATTCCTTTGTATCCCCTTTTTTGTTTAGTTTTGTCAATTAAATATTATAAGTTTGTGAATTCAGCAAAATATTTCCAAGTAGTCCAGTAGTCCATAATTGGATTTTCTGTGTCTGGCAGTGTCAGAAGTTGTTGACTTGAGTCTTTTACAACTCAGCATAAGGATATGGTTTTACTTCTTATATTTCGGTTTAATACTTCTCTGCTGGATTAAGATAAAGCAAGACCTATGTAACAAGAATTATAGCTTTTGTATCTGATTAAGGTTAGTCAAATCCTTTCAGGATTTATCCTGAGCCACTGTACTGCAGTTTGTAGATCCTTTGTCTGTGTCAGCCATGTGGATGAGTCACAGTCATTGCTTGATCAATTTGTTTTCTGTGAAAGCCTGAGAAAATGTTTTCTCTCCAAGTAACTCTTCTTAGGCACACTCTACATCCTTGATCACTTTCCTCTGTGGCTCCATAATCTCCTTGATCAGAAAATTTGGAACACAACTGAGTTGCGTGATGTTACAATACAGGTTCTCCTATGTCCTGAGTCCTCACTGACCTTGAAAGGCTAGGGCCAAAATGTTGGCTGTCCTTGTGGCCTTCCTTTTTCTCTAATTTTTGGTCTGCAAACTTAGGTTGTTAAGCCTCCAGAAGAGAAGTTTATTGTCATTACTGTGCATCTTAGGCTGTTGAGCTTAACCTCACTATCTGTCTGAATATCAAACATCTTGGGCCTAATATGGAACAGGTATTTTTTCATCAAGTATGGATATGTTAAAATATAAAGTAAAAAAATTAAAATATAGTTTAAAATATGAATAAACAATTATATATGTTTACACATAAGTTTAGAGATCTAACCATATACAGACTTGGACCTGCAAATCAATCCTTCAGCTCACACTGTGTACTTCTCCCTGCCAGACCCTTTCCTATACTAATCACTGCTAATTGAAAGTCCTTTGCTGACCTCATTACATCATTTTTGATGCCTCAGTTTCAATTGGCTATCTTTTCTTTTGATTTTGGGCCTTATTTTCCTGCCTCTATTAGTGTTCTACTGTACTAGGATGTTACAACATAATGAGAAAATAAGCCTAAAGTAAAGAAATAATGTTTATCCCCAGGAAAGTTTCTGCCACATGCTTTGTCAGGCCTCAGTTGTGGGATGAAAAAAGACAAGGGGTGCAGGATGACAGACAGTCTGATCTGTCATGCACAGGGTTCTGGGCTATGGCCCAGGTTAAGTCCCATTTACCACTGGTTTCATCTTTTTAGCAGGAGACACTATCCAGGTACCAGTGAGCTGTGGAGGCCTCTTTATATTTCAGACCCAGCCATCGGTTTTCCAAATTCCATGAGACTGACCATACTCAGCTCACCCTGGGTTGCTGCTGTGTCCCCTGGGAGAGCTTGCTGATTGACACTGTGGAAAGTTCAGTGCTTTAACTGGAAGAATCCTTATTTATCTGAGCTTTTCCCTAACCTGGTCTCTCAGTAGTTGTGCCAGCCTGAGTTTTACAGAGCTATAATGCTATTGCTCGTTTCAATTATTCTTATGGTTAGTTAATGACAAGTTATTAAGCAGGACTGACTTAACCTGATGTCCACTGACTTCTCCAACATTCTTTTGCTATCACCCCATCCTGTAAGCCCTTAGCTCTTGTTACCTTGCTCTAATCTATTGTTGAGTCTTGCAATATGCAGCATGTACCCCCTAGCTATGCTACCTCTCCTTACCAGCTTTATTCAAATAGAACCTGCCCAGTGAGGTCTTCTGAGAACTACTGCTCTTCTTCACATACATCTGTGCTCTCAGCACTGGCTCACTGTGCTTAGTAGGGAAGCACTGCTTGACCACTAAAAAAGAAAATGAATAAAGCTGATCTTTCCAACAGAATGTAAGCCGCCTGAAGTCAAAGACAATCCTTTATCACTATTATCTCCATCAAATTGCTTTCTACAATGTAGATATTGACTTAGTCTTTGGAGAGTCAGAAAGCCTGAGTCTTTCTACCTGACCAAATTCTAGAAACCCAATTCTTGTGCTTGTTTATTTATTTTTATTCTGTATAACTGTGTGTTACAGTACATCCAGCTTATAATCACTGTGGGGAATGGGTACATGTACATAATACAACTGGACTGTTTTTAAATGCCCTTCTCTTCCCACCCTCCTTCTTTCCTCTTCTAAATCTCTTTTCTCCTTTTTCACTGTTGTTGATATTATTCATGTTATTTTATATTTATGACATACAATATTCACATTCATTTGTTATTAAGTTCCTTACATAGCTTATGTCCATTCTACTTATTTCCCTATTCCCTCCCCTCTCTTCTCGCTCATATCCTATTGCACCCCTTCCATTTGCAAGAGATCTATCAACTTGACCTTTTTTTTGATTCTTCCTCCTCCTCCTTCCCTTCTTCTTATTTTATTTAATTATAATTATTTAATTATAATTAATATAATATATTAAGTATATTATTATTTAATTATATTATTATTATTTAATTATTATTCAGTACAAGGTCTTAAGATGCAGCTCAGATTCCTAGTGATCATCCTGCTTTCAGCCTCCTCAGCCCTAGCATTACAGGTGTGTGCCACCATGCCCTGCTCTCTGGTAGCAGGCTCAGCTCTCCTGGGTGGGGCTGGTGCAGTATGTGGTGTTGGGCATCAAACCCTGGTCCCTGTGCCTACCTAAGTAAGTGCTTGCTGTCTCACCAGCCCAACCAAAAATTTGTATCAAATTTTTGTACATATACATTATTGATTTCATGCATTGATTTATATCTTGCTGCATAGCTGATGTTAGTTACTAATTCTAAGAATTTACCAAGGAATTCTCTGCATCTGCTACGTAGAACATTATGTCATGTGTAAATAATGATCATTTGAGTTCTTTGCCTGTATGTGTTCCTTGTATTTCTATGCTGGTCCTGATTGTTCTGGCTAATATTTTAAGTATTATGTTGAATCAAAGTGGTAATCATGAGCATCTTGTCTTTTTCCTGATTTTAGAGGAAATGCTTTTAGATTTTCCCCATTTAATACATGTTTGTTTTTGGTTTGTCACAAATAACTTGTCAAATTGAGCTAAGGTCATTCTGTACCAGTTTTCTCCTGAATATTTATCTAGAAGCAGTGTTGGACCTTATAAAAGCTTTTTCCTCATCTTTTGACATGATCTAGTAGGTGTTGATGATACTTTCATTTATATGATTTATTACTCTTATTGACTTATACATCATCCTTGCATCTCGAAGGAAACACACTATTTCCTAATATATGATCTTGTTAATTATGTGCTACATTTCATTTACTAATAATCTGCTGAGGATTTTTATAACTATGCTCTTTAAGAAGATAGGCCTGTAGTTTTTTTTAATTGATCTTTATCTGGTTTTGGAATCAGAATGATGCTGGCTTCCATACAGGATTTTGAAAGCGCTCGTATTTATCTAAGCAGGCTTTATAGAGTAGTATGGGACCTATTTTGGAAAAAGTACCAAGTACTGCTGAAAAGACTGCGTACTCTACTGTAGTGACATGCAAAATTCTTTGTAAACCTCTTATATCCATATGTTCAGAAGTGTGATTCAGCTCTGATATTTCTTTATTGATTTTTTTTTGTTTAGTTGATCTATTTTTGGCTCAAGTAGAGTGTTAAAATTTCTCCACTATGATTGGGTTAATGTTTATTTGTTCTTTTATGTTCAGCAGTAAGTGTCTTATGAAAACAGATGCTACAGCATTTGGTGGGTGCATACCTACATGCATTGTCTCTTCTTGCAGGATCACGCCTTTACCTAGAATGCAATGACTTTCTGTGTCTTTTCTAGTTAGCTTTTGCTTGATGTTTACCACATCTGAAATTAAAATCATTACCCTGATTGTTTTGAGGAACCCAAGTTCATGAAATACTACTCTCCATTTCTATGGCTTATGTCTAGATGTCCCCCAAAGCCTCAGAAAGTCATAAGTGTGGCTTTGCAGAGGTGGCTAAATCTGGAGTGTATGACCCTGGGATTAGGTGTGTCATGCTGGGATCAAAGGCGAGTGACTGTTACATTAGTGCATTCACTGCATTGGTACAGTTCTAGGTGTGGAAAATGGGAAGCCCCCACCTGCCAGGTGTGAAGGTGGCCACCCTAAAGGCATGTGGCCTGCAGAGGATATAAGGAACAGAAACAGCTGCTTCCATGCTATTTTGCTGTTTCACTACCTTCCTTCCTCCTGCCTTTCAGGAGCTGTTGCTTCTCTGTGATGCCCATCTGCCATGCCACCCTGCCTTAACACCACCCAACTATGAACCAAAACCTCTACAAGCTGTAAGCAAAAATAAATCTTTCCTGCTTTAAATATGAATATCAGGGCAAGCTTTAGGCTTATTTATTGTTGAAGAAAGTGCCAGTCCTAGTTCCTGTGAATCAGGCTTTCTATTTTATCTACTTTACTAGAAATAGTAGGTATCCTAGCAAATATACTTTATTTACTATACATAGCATTTCTGGTTTCCAGAGGTATGAAAAGGTTTTTATTTTTTATCTTATTATTTTTTTTCATGTATTTAGTACAAGGTCTACAGAGTCCAACTACATACTTACATTGAACCTCCTGTTTTCAAGCTCCCAAGCACTGAGAGTACAGGCATGTACCACCACACCCAGTCTCATTCCCATTCTCAGTATGTCCCAGAGGCAGGGCAAGCATGACATACCCAGGAATAGAATCTCGGGGCCTGAGCCTGCCTAAGCAGGTGCTTTAGTCAGCTGAGCTACCTGGCCAGCCATTAAAGAGGTTTTTAATGGTAATTCAGCTCAGTTCTTTAGCAGTCACCTATATGCTGTTCTAAAATTCAATTCAATTCAAATGCTATTGCATACCACAAGTTAAGATTCAGCCCTATAGTTCAGTTGCTATCGTAAGTGTAAACTGTCAATGGAGGAACTCTTGCATTTATCACTCACCAGCCAAACATTGAAGGTTCCCAGTTTTTTGCTTGGGTTTAGTCATTTCTTCATGTGGCTTAGAGAACTCAGAAGAGTTCACTTATTGATTACTGGTTTCTTACCAAAGGAGCAGCCTAATGCAGTACCTGCACGGGACACGACCTGTGGGAAGTGCATGGGCTTTCATGCCTTCCTCAGATACCCTTGCCAGGAAACTGGAAAGTCTTCAGTCCTTTGAAGATTACCCATCCTTTGAGGTACGCAGAGGTCTCACTATGTAAATATGACTGATTAAGTCACTGGCTGGTGTGTTTAACTCCGATGCTAAGCCTTCTCCCTTTCTCAGTGGGCAGCAGGTGAGACTAAAAGTTCTAACCCGCTGTTCACACAGTTGGATCCCTGGCAGTCAGCCCCATCTCATGTGACACAGGTGCCTTCCTAAACTACTTCACTTGCTGGCTTACTTGGTGCTGCTTATAGATTTGATGTGTTAGAAAGAGACTGGGTTTCAGGGCACAGTGGTTTTCAATGTAGAGATCTTTTACCTACTTTGTTAGCTTGATTCCTAAGTATTTCTTTCTTTTTGTTTTTTTCGAATGCAATTATGAAAAGTGTGGTTTCCCTGTTTTTTCTCTCAGTGTTTGTTATTTGTGAACAGAAAAACAATTGATTCTTGAGCATTTAATTTTTATCCAGATACTCAACTGGTATTAAACCCAGAAGTCTTTTGATGGGAGTTTCATGGGGTCTTCTATGTGTAGTATCATGAAACTTTTTCCTTTCCTATTTTTATTCCTTTTATTTCCTTTTCCAGTCTAATGTCTCTGGTTAATGTTTATAGTGAAATCCATATCTTGTTCCTGATTTTAGGAAGAAAGTTTAGTATTTGATCATTTAGTATGCTGTTGCCTGTTGGTTTGTCTTAAATAGCTTTTATCAGATTGAGGAAAAAGACCATCTATTCCAATTTCTATAGGGCTTCTTTTTTAATCATGATTGTGCATTGGAATTTGTCAAATGCTTTTTTTGCATCTATTCAGATGACCGTACGGTTTTTGTATGGTTCTGTTAATGTGGTACATTGTGTTTATTGCATGTGTTGAACCATTCCTGAATCTCTGGGAGGAATTCTATTCAGTGCAGCATTATAATACAGCAATCTACACACACCCGTGTTGATAGCAGCACAGTTTGCAATAGCTAAATTTTGGAAGCAGCCCAAATGCCCATCAACCAACGAAGAATAAATAGCATATGGCTTGTTTATACAATGAAGTTCTACCCTGCCAAAAAGAAAGATAAGCTTGAGACATTTATAGCTAAATAGTTTCACCTTGACACAATTCTCTAAAATAGACAATCAAAAGAAATTTAAAAAGACAAGAATACGGTTTGCAGGCCAGCCAAATAGCTCAGTGGATTAAAGTTCCTGCAACCAGGTGCAGGGCCTGGGGGTTCAATACCTGGTCTTATCCCACTGGCCCCACTGGGTGTGGTGGTACATGCCTGTAATCCAGGCTCTTGAGAGGCTGTAAATAGGCAGATCACTATGAGTCCAATCTAGTAATGAGACCCTGAATACCCTGTAGACCCTTCCCTAAAATACAAAAAGGAAAAAAATGAATATGGTTGGCTTAGTTACTATAATTATTAAATAATGAACTATCATCTAGAACAAATTTTCAAAGTCCTTTTTGGGAAACACTAAATTAGTAACAAAGTACAAAGAAAAATGTAAGTTATACTACTTCACAATGAATATATGAGACGTATATCTTTGAAATCATCATCAAGGAAGATTAAAGATGTAAGAACATGAAGGTGGGGTAAGAAGATGTTCTCTACATTGAACAATCTATTTCTTAGGGACAGCTGCCTACTTTTCCACTCTCTTTCTCCATCTCAAAGAAGCACATTAAAAGAGACCTCTTGGATTTTGCAATTAGACAGACATTTCCTGAAGAATTCAAAGTCCCAGTCATCATGATAACTTGTGGAGTCTTCGCTGTAAGATTTCATGTGTCAAGTCTCACTTCCAGAGATCTGCTGAAGCCATTGTGGACCTAGACAAACGTTCACATACACTGAAGCTGGAAATTTTTGCTTCCACTCATATTATTTTTTAAAAGAAAATACAGATAACTATAGCTTTATATATTCTTTTAATTCATTATATTCAAAATATGGCTCACTTTTTTTCAGGGCAAGCAAGTATTAACTTATTTCTTTCACACACATGTGCTCTGTGAACAACACACTTAAACATGAGTCTTTATTAATTTTATTGAGAATAATAACAATGAGACAGTTTCCAAACAGATTAAATGGACAGTTTCAATAATAAATATATTGTATATTGTTGTCTTTATAGTGGTTATTCATAGTACAAGATGTAGACATTATATCCTGTCCAAACACTATTAGTGCAAATCTTTCTTCTCATTGAATTAAGAGAAAGTAGCTGTATATCTATCCTATTTTGTATATATAGATACAAAATGGTCCTTCATTTGTATTCCCTTGTTTTGTTTAGTTTTATCAGAGATGGGTATTCCATTGCTATTCAAATATTGTCGATGTGCAAATTCAGCAAAATATTCCAATATAGTCCAGTAGTCCATAATAGTAGTGGCAGTCCATAGGATTGCCACTGTCAGAAATTTTTGACTTGAGTCTTTTACAGCTCAGCATATTAATATGGCTTTACTTTTCATATGTCATATTTGTACTTTTTTGGTAGATGGTTAAGAACAAGATAAAGCAAGACGTATATAACAAGAAATGTAACTTTTGTATCTGATAAGGTCAGTCAGTTCCCCTCAGGATCTATCCTTTAATCCTGTACTGCAATTTTCAGATCCTTTGTGATTGTCAGCCATGTGGATGAGTCACAGCCATTGCTGACCAATTTGCTTTCTGTGAAAGCCTGAGAGAATGTTTTCTCTCCACGTGACTCTCATTAGGCACATTCTACATTCTGATCATTTTGCTCTGTGGCCCCATAATCTCTCTGAACAGAAAATTTGGTACACAGTTGAATTACAGAATGTTAAACATAATTCTTGATAGGCATTACTTTTATATAAATATAAGATCCAATTACATCACATAGCATATTATAATGTATGCTGACTTTGAATTTTTCTTCACATAATTGTAAACCACTCTGGGTCTTTATCTCCTAACACTATTAATACTTTACTCTATCAGAAGCATAATGATTAAAATTAAATCAACATATACATAATAATACAAGTTGCTTTTAGTTTTCTTCAAATTTATCATCAAACTTAAAAACTCTTAAGTTAATATTTTTAAAGATATAAAGTTAACCTGATTATGTTGAAAAGTTTAACAATGAATAAGTCCTCAAATTAATACTTAGCAAGAAGTATTTTGACTCACCAGAGGAAACCAATTATACATACATGTAAAGAAACTTATATACCAACACATGAACTTTATATTTCTTATGTGGTCAGTGAAGTCCTCTCAGGGTTTATCTTGTAGTCCTGTACATTATTCTGTAGATCCTTTGCCTGTGTCATCCATGTGGATGAGTCACGGCCAATGCTTGACCAGTTTGCTCTCCGTGAGAGCTTGAGAGAAAGTTTTCCCTTCATGTGACTCTCCCCAGGCACACTATAGAACTTCAATCTCTTTCCTCTGTGGCTCCATAATCTCCTTGTTCAGAAAATTTGGAGCTCACCTGAGTTTCATGATGTTGTAGTACAGGTTCTCCTATGTCCTGAGTTTTCGCTGACCTTGAAAGGCTAGGGCCAAAATGTTGGCTGGCCTTGTGGCTCTTCTGTTTCTCCAACTCTGACTTGTGAACTTAGGTTGTTAAGCATGCAGAAGAAAAGCTGATTAGTATCCTGCAGCATATGCCATTCACTTTGCCTTATCTGACTCAATTGATTTTAGTTGTTGTAAGTTTCCTTTTGTATTTCTGCTTTTTGCTTGTTATATTAGGGAGACAATACGATATTTACACATGTGTGTCTGGTTTATTTCATTTATGAGTATATGTTCAAGTGACATCCACTTCAGTATAAATGCTTCAAACTTATCATTATTAATAGCTGAGTAATACTCCATTATATAGAAATACCACATCTTTTTCAACCATTCCTCATGTGATGGACATCTTGGTTGTTTCCAAGATTTTGCTATCACACTTTGTGCTGTTATAAACATAGGTACACAAATACCACTATGATACAATGTTTCCAGAACCTTTGGGAAAATTCCCAGTAGGGGGATAGCCGGCTTGAATGGGATTTCTAGTCCTACTCTTTTGAGGAGTCTCCACACTGACCTTCACAATGGTTGTACCAGTCTACATTCCCACTAGCAGTGGAGAAGTGTTCTCTTTTCCCCACAACCTCTCCAACATTTGTTGTTGGTTGATTTCCTTATGATAGCCATTCTTTCTGGAGTGAGATGGTATCTCAGTGTTGTTTTTATTTGCATTTCACGAATGGCTAGCGATGTGGAGCATGTTTTCATATATGTATTGGCTTCTTCAATTTCGTCCTCTGAGAAGTGTGTATTCATCTCAGATGCCCATTTCTGAATTGGTTCTTTAAATTTGAGGGCGCTGTTATATCTTACTTCTTTATATATTCTAGACAGTAGTCCTCTGTCTGATTGCTTATTAGTTAGGATATTTCAAAATTTGTGGGTTGTCTTTTCACTCTGTTGATAATTTCTTTTGACATGCAGAAGTTCCTTAAGAAGAGTTGATCCAGTTGTTCATTCTTTCAAATGCTTCCCGTGTGAATATATGTTTGTTCATGAACTCTTTGCCTACCCCTATGTCTTCAAGAGCTCCTCCTACTTTCTCTTCCAGGAGATTGAGTGTTTCTGTTTTAACGTTTAGATTTTTAATCCATTTTGACTTTAACTTAGTGCATGCTGATAGAGCTGGGTCAAGTTTTAGTTTTCCGCATGTAGAAAGCCATGTTTTCCAGCACCGTTTGTTAAAGAAGCTCTCTTTCTTCCAATGAGCTTGTGTAGCCCCTTTGTCAAAGATAAGATGGCTGAGTGTTTTCTTAGATGCCTCTCCACTGATCCTCAGGTCTATTTTGTTGCCAATACCATGTTGATTTTATCACAGTGGTTTTGTACTATAATTTCAAATCAGGGATTGTGATGCCTCCTTCCTTGTCTTTATTGGCCAAGATTTCCTTTGCTATTCTAGGTCGTTTGTGGTTCCAAAAAATGGTAGGAATGATTTCCCTACGTTTGAGAGGTATACTGATGATAGTTTGATAGCGGTTGCACTAAATCTCTGTAGCAATTTTGGGAGTATGGCCATCTTCACGATGTTGGTTCTTCCTATCCAGGAGCATGGAATATCTTTCCATTTTCTGAAATCCTCTATAATCTCTTTTCTTAGGGTGTTGTAATTTTCCGTGAAAAGATC
Source organism: Ctenomys sociabilis (assembly GCA_004027165.1). Taxonomy (NCBI): domain Eukaryota; kingdom Metazoa; phylum Chordata; class Mammalia; order Rodentia; family Ctenomyidae; genus Ctenomys; species Ctenomys sociabilis. The sequence goes on from PVKA01012491.1 coordinate 53,517, forward strand.
TTTGACTTCCTTGGTTAAGTGAATCCCAAGGCATTTCATTTTCCACGGTGCTATTGTAAAAGGTATTGTTTCTATTGTTTCCCTTTCAGTGTGCTTGTTATCTGTGTAGAGGAATGCTATTGACTTTTGCGTACTGATTTTGTATCCTGCTATGCTACTGAATTTCCATATCAGCTCTAGTAGTTTCTTGGTGGAATTTTTGGGTCTTCCAAGTAAAGTATCATGTCACCTGCAAATAGTGATAGTTTAACTTCTTCTTTACCATGACCACATAAGAAATACAAAGTTTATGTGTTGGTATATAAGTCTTGCTCTATCTAGGTCTTAACTATCCAGCAGAAAAGTATAAAAATGAAGTATACATAGTGGGGCCATAATATTAAGCTGAGCTGTAAATGGCTATGGTCGACAACTTCTTTGAATAACTCACTATTGTTGTGGAATGCTGGACTGTGTTGGATTGTGGTGTCGAGTTCAAGCACCGAAGTTAGTTGAATGACAATGGAGTGCCCACCTTTGACAGGTGTAGACAAAGGAAGGGGTATAGAAAGAAAAAAACATGATGTGTGTGTATAGACAGTACAGTTGGGATAGATAACGCTGTGCTTCTACATAATCCTATGAGAGGCAAGCGCTGTACTAATGGTGGTTGGACAGGATATTATGTCGGCTTCTACTACTATGGTCATCCACTAGGAAAATAATTATTGAATTTTTTATATAATTCAAGTATAAAAAATAAGATAAGTAACCAACTACACTCTTAATTTACTGATAAGAGACATCTGCTAAAATAATATCTGTAAATATAATATCATGTATGCACCTTGTACGATACCAAAACATTATGAAAACAGTTTACAATGTATTAATTTAATGAATCTGTCTTGTTAAGGTGTCTTGAAACTGTCTGATTGATATTTGTACTTCAATAAAATAAAAAATAAATTTTAAAAAAAAGAAACTTAATTACACCATGTCTCCAAAATATTTAGCCAGTAACATAGAAATTCAGCAACTTGTAGATTTCTTTTCTTTATAGGATTTTTGTTTGTTTTGTGCCTTTTTGAGGGGAGTTCTCACTATACAGTGCAGGCTCACCTTGAGTTCACTGTGTGACCTCAAGCTCACAGTGATTCTCCCTCCTCAGCTTTCTAAGGATTACAGGTATGTGACACTGCGCCTGTCTCATGTGACTTTTTATCCTGATTAGAATTCAAGACTTTGAGTTCCATAGGAGGGCACAGGAATTCACAGGGATTATATTAAGACAAAGCCTCCTGTAATCTAGAAGCTTCCATCCTAACAGTATACCTAAAATAAATGATTTTCTATGTCCACCAAAAGACATGTCATGTCTATTTAACATAGAGGAAAAAGTTTAAAGTCTCTCAGTAAAATACAGTGAGAGATAGGAAATGTACTCATGTATATGACCAAAAGATTTTCAACAAGAGAGAAGGACAAATAAAGGAGGAACAAAGTGAGTGACCTACAAGTGGTTATGGGCCACCTGGGTCTATATAAATAGCACAAAAGAATGAAGTTGGATTTCCAACTTGCACCACATCCAAGAACTTACTCAAAATAGGTCATCAACCAATTGCAGGAGGTAAAATTATAACCTCTCAGAATACGTCATATGAGTAACTCTTAATGACTTTGGGTAAGACAGATAAAAATGGAAAAAAGGTTTAAACAGATGCTGCCCTAAAAAAGATACACAAGCAACTAATAAATATATAAAAGGGTACTCAAAAACATTAAGTTATCAAGAAGATATAGATCAAAGTCACAATGAGATACCACATCCTACTCACTAGAGGATTGTTATGGTGGACACTGAGGAGTCTAGAAGCTTAACGAAGGAACTCTGCAGTTCTACATCCTGAAATGAAAAGCTCTATACCCTTACCACTCTAGAATGTTGAAGTTTAGAAGTTCAATTAGGTGATTTAGGAGGGGGCCAGAGTCTATAAATGCTATACTCTCCACGGGGATAGCCTGCCTACAACATAGGAAAGCAGGTTTTCCTCTGTTTTCTGCCCCCTTGAACTGCTGCCCCTGCACCAGGCCTTTGTGGCAGCTGAGTATGGACTAAAACCTTCACAAAGTGTGTGATAAATGAATCTTTCTTTCCTTAATTTTGGATGTTGAATATTTTTTTTCCTAGCAACAACAGAAAAATAATCATGACAATGGCTATAATAATAAATAAATATACTATAAAACAATAGAAATAAATATATAATAAAGAAGGCAGACAATGACAGATGTGGGGAGAAATTGGGACCATGGTACATTGGCCAGTGGTTATATGAAATAGTGCCACCACTATGGAAAATGGATTAGATTACCAGTTCCTATAAAAACAAACGCAGATTGACCCTGTGATAAACTCTGTTCCTACATAATCTACCCATCAAAGAACTGAAGATATTTGTCACAAAAACATGTTGTTATGGTTTGTGTATAAGTGTCTCCCCCAAAGCCTTATGCAGTCAAGGGGTGGCTTGTGGAGTTTGCGATTGATTACTGTGGGTGTGGATGCTGCCCCAGGGCAGGTGACTTGCATCACAATGTAAGGAGGGAAGAGAAGCTCGCTGCTTCAGCTGCTGCTAGTTCTCCATTGCTCTTTTGCTCTTTGCTGCTGCCATGAAAGTTTGCTCTCTGCCATGTTCTTCTCTGCCTTAGAGCCAGCTGAATATGGAGTGAAACCTCCAGTAGCTGTAAGCTAAATAAACCTTTCCTTCCCTCATTTTGAGTGCTGGGTATTTGTCCCAGCAACCAGGGAAGAGTAACTTAGATACATGTACACAAATAATCATAGAAGCATTATTTATGATAGCACAGATTATACCCTATATAAATATTCATTGATAGTTGGCTAGACTCGAACTGTGGTGTATCCATGCAATGGATTACTATTTAAACATAAAAGAAAAGGAAGTTCTTCTATTAATACTATTACTATTTAGATGCAAGATGCCCCCTAAAGCCTCATCCATTCAGATCTGGGCTCTTCGGAGGTGACTGGATCATGGCGCACTGTATGGATTAGCACCTGATGAGCTCATGCCTCAGTGTGGCCTATGTGGAGACAGATCCCAAGGAGCTCAGCCTGAAACCTGCAAGGGTGCGTTCTGGCCCCAGCTCCCCTCTTCTCACTGCTTCCTGGTGGTCATGGCACAAGCACCTGCCTTTCTCCCATGCCATCTCTGCCTTGGAGCCAGGCAACTCTGTACTGAACCCATCAGGAGCTGTGAGCCGAATAAACATTTCTCCTTCAGCTGTGTGTTGCAGGTATTTTGTTTGTCAGTGGGAAAACTGACTAATCCAGGAATATCTACTAATACAGTAGCAACTGACTAATACTACTAATATTGTAGTATGACTAATGCACATACTAAGATATCACATATGCAGATTCAAAATATGTACATTTGCAGTTAATTTTAATGTGTCCATTTGGCTGGGCTAAAGAATCCTCAGATAGCTGGTGAACACTATTTCTGGGTGCGCCTATAAGAATGCCTGCAGAAGAGATCTGGCCTTTGAGGAGGTAATTGGAGTGAAGCACTGGGAGGACATCATCCAGTTGCTTGAGGACCCAGAACAAAAAGGTGGATCAAGAGAAAAACCCGCTGTCTGCCTCACACAGACCATCCACTTTTCTTGCTTTCTGAGATCAACGCCGGTGCTCTCAGTTCCTGGCATGGACTGGAACAGACCTTTCCTAGAACTTTTTGTATTCAGTAATCTCATGGGTCATTCACTTCTTTCTAAATACTCAAATGTGCCCTATGGTTCTGTTTTTCTGGAGAGCTCAGTTATATACACTTTCATGTCTAAATGTGTCAAATATTAGAATTTCTAGAAATAAAATATTTCCTCATGAAATCGTTAAGTAACAACACTTCAGAGAGTACTTAAATCTCTAGCAGGGAAGAACCATACCTCAAATTGACTCATTGGATTTGTTTTTTTTTAGATAGGATCATACTGTTATAATTTAAAATAGCAGATGTCCAATACAAAAGATCTTTTGAAGTTTTGCTTTGAGGGATTTTTGTGCTTTAGTTATATATTACCTTCCTTGGCCTACACATATAAATTTTAAAAGAAAAGAGATGTTGAATATGTGTATAATGATG